>LR537606.1:0-157283 GCA_900883565.2 Caenorhabditis panamensis
AAGCTAGATTTCAGTCAATGGGAGATGGTTTTCGAGGGGTTACTTTCTCTCAAACACACATCGGGACCACCATGACATTCGCCACTTCTTGTGACTCGTTTCCACGTGTTTCTCTCTCTAGTTTTATCCGAATGAACCCAATCCCAAATGATAGATAAATCTGATACACAAAGATGTGTCAGACAACCAATTGATCCCCCAAGGAACCGAACACTTCTCGTATTCGGTTGCTAACCTATCGCTATCCCCCTTCTCCCACAACACCCCATTCCCTATCCCCAATTTATGACTAAATCTCGCATTTGATTCTCGATTGATTCATATCCATTGATTGTAGATAATAATAGAGATAAATTTGGTTGTAATGAAAGAAATGTGTACTGTTGTCGATTTCTCGCTGCTCTGACAGCGCAGTCTCTCTCCGCTTGGAACGTGCTCTGTCATTCGCCGCGCATTCTACCACACTTTTGCCCCTTTGAAACAGGTAAATCTAGAGAAAAAACATGTGACAGGCGAGTCACAAGAAGCGACGAATGTCACGTTAGGACATATCTGTGTTTCGAGAAAGAATTTCACGAGAAGCGTTCGGAAGCACATAAAACACGACAAGGAAACCCCCCGTTACGTCTATCAACACACACGGTTTCTCATCTCATTCTCTGGTTCTTTCACGCACATCTCTCATCCGACCACCCGGGGTCCATCGGGCAAGTGTTGTCTCGCAATTGTTTTTCTGTCCCCAGACTCAACTGCATCCATTTTCAACGTTAAGATTTCACTGCTATCCACGGCAATCTAGCATTCAAAGTTTGCGTAAGAGAACCTGGCGTGAGTTGGACGTGAACCCGTGAGCAGATTTCCCTCACGTGGATTTGTTGTCGTCCGTTATATTCTTCTTGCTAGATTCTTTCCCACTTATCTGCACGCCGACATGCTCCGAATCGTCGCAAAACCAGGTGTGAATTACACAGACGATGGAACTTGCCACGTAAGTTTGGATATAAGAGTCAAAACCATGTTCGATATTCAGGTCGGTTACCACGAACAAGAAAGGAACAGAAACCTGTGCACGATCCAGCTCAAGAACGACGGTTCTGAATGTATCGCTTTCGTATTCAAAGCGAGACGGTGCCAGTACGGTAAACTTGCTCTAAGTCCACCGTACGGAAGCATTAAAGCCTCCGAATCGATGGAAGCAATTGTTTGTTTCGGTTCGCCTTTCTTTTATCAGCCAAACTTTCCAGGTATATCTTATGTCGGACTACACGCAGTACCCAGAAAGTTCGAAATGCCACGTTCAATGGGCCGTTTGCGGCAGCAAGTTAACCAATGTAAGATTGTTGCTCTATCTTCTACTCATTCACTCTTCCTACTTTCAGGAAGTGAGTGCTCTAGACTTCATGAATAGGAGCCAACTGCATGCGGTGCTTCCCGATCCGAAAATCTTGTTGAGAGTTCACCGAGTTTGTTGCACGTTTTGATGATCAATCGGTTTCTTTCTTTACAGTTTGAACCTCGATTTCTTCTGACTGATCGCATACGTGGAAATATTTTGAGTTTATGCACGAAGTTCACCTTGCCGGCGCAGGAGCTCACCAAGATGTTCTCGGATTTAGATTCTCTAGACGCAAATGGACTCGGAATAGTGAATGCTTCGCCCAAGCTGGCTCCTTATCACTCGGAAACCCTGCAGTTCTACCAAGACCTGTTCTGTATCGCCAACAACGCATTTGGTAAGATTGGTGCGAAGAATTGAACCTCATCTTTGCTTTCAGGAGGTGTGAATAAAGACACAGTTACATCTGCTCTCTCAGGAAAAGAAAGTGTTTCCTTAGAAACTTATGGTCGCCTTACTGAGTTTGTCCAACTGCTTATCAAACAGAGATACTTCACGGTTGAAGAGCTGGAGGACATTCCGATTGGATACTACGCAAAGCGCGTCACTGTCAGCTCAGTGGATATGTCGACAACGCGATTAGGAGAAATGGGCGGGAAACTGTTTGTCATCCAATCACGAAGCTCTCTGCTCGAAATTGGTGACGAAATCTTCCTTTTGAACGGAAACAAAGTGAATACTGTGGAAACTGCAAAAAAGGCAATGAAAGAAGTAAAAGAAGAACACGTTGTCGGCATCATAACAGCCTTCGGATCCACGGAGAAGCGACTCCTTCTTCGAAAGCTCAAAACGCGCTTCTGGGTCTAGGTATGATTCTGGTTCCAGTTCCGATTAGTTTCATGACATTTTCAGAGTGTCCTGGCCATCTGCTCGACGCCCTTCCTCTCCTTCTTCCGATGTTAAGACTACTACTTGAATCCGTACTCGTGTAAATCTGTTCCATAGCTATGCAAATCAGTTCAATCTACTCCGAAACGCCGAGCAGACCATCAAGGATCGCCGGTCGTGGATGATATTCTGAAGAAACTGCAGATCTTTGACCACCGAAACACCATTCCCAAAGTTATCCAGCGAGCTGTGCTCGATCCACTCGATGCCACATTGGCTGCTTCTGTGATTGCCACATTGCAGATTGTAGACAATAAGAAGACTATTGAAAAGTTTAAAAAGGTAAGCTTTATAACTCTAGGATCCGTTCAACAATAACTCGTTTCAGAGTCGCTCGGACTCAGTATCAGCAACACCGAAACGCCGAGGAGACCGTCGAGGATCCAGCGATGAGGTGTCTGTCCAAATAGACATTCCCGACATTTTCACTCAATCTCCAACGAATCGCCGAACCCGAATGCTAAATTGAACTAGTCTTTTCTTTCCTTTTATTTATTGATTTCTCAAATGAATCTTCTCGAATAATTCTAGTCCCCTACCAACCCTGTCCGAGCTTTTCTTCTTTCCCCCCGCTTCTTACGGTGCTTCTGTGATGTGAACCCTCTTTTTATCCCTCCCCATTCATTTTCTCCGAGTTGTGCCACAATCAGCTTCTCAAAGTTGATGGGGGACGAGGAATTATGCATCCGAGATGAAAAGAGTCAGGGGATAAATGTTTTACATTACAATAAAGGGGTCAAAAAAGCAAGCAGAAAAGCAGAAAATCACATGAATACTAAAAAAACAGGGGAAAAAAGAGACATGATGCTAAGTTACAAGAATTTCAATGTTACAAGATCCCAATTTTGCATGCAAAAGCAATAGAACGACAAGACGCTTGGCGGAAAAGCGATCATCAGTTATAGATTATTTGAGTTAATTTTTGTGTTGAGTTGGGCGCTTCGATTGCTCCGGTGTGGGTGGCATTGGAGGGTTCAGTACAGCGTGCGAGAAGACAACTCTGCAAAAATCGGATTTGGTGTGTCATTTTTTGGAAGGTTGTTGCTCTTACCCTTCAAATCTCTTCGGAACGAATGGACGATTGCGTTTGGTGTAGTACTTGCTGTCTTCGAATCCATAAATGTACTCGATCACCGGGGTCTCCCACTGGCCTTCTTTGAGCTCCACTATGTTACTAAAAAGGAAGGTTTAACATCTTGCAATCTTGTATTCCTTTGAAACTTACTCTTTCTGTTGTCCTTGCTCCTTGCTCTTAATGTTACTGTAAAAGTTGATGGGTGCTTGCGGGACGGGAGCAGATGGAGCCGGAGCTGGACCAGGAGCCGGACCTGGCAAGGAAGAGTTCTCGGCGAGGTCACGAGAGTTCTTGCCGGGTTCAGTCGGGTTGCGGTACGAGCTACTCATCAGAAGTTCTGAAATGAGGTAATGTTTGTGAAGATGTTAGCTGCCAGCTGTTCTAATGTATTGGCAATAAATATCGGATTTCACTTTACTTACCAGTAGCCGGATCATGGTGCAATAGTGGACGAGGGTACATCGGCCCCGAATCCGTCGGACGGTTTTGTACACGATCCTGTCGCAAATTAGTATTGTAGCTGCACGGAGCATATTCGTAATCCTCGTCGCTCTCCGAACCCGAGGAAAAGTCGCCGTCGACGTCATCTTCCGGTTCTGGTTCGAATCCGCCGGTAGCGATGTCGTAAGGGTTCTCGTGCTCCGGGAAGAAGTGTTTCGCCTGCTCGACGGTGATGGTCTGGGCGCACAGTGTTGGTCGAAGAGTCGAGTCGGTCATATCCTCGATACATGGTCTGTGAGTTGGTCCCGAGCACTGCTCGTAGACGTCCTCGACACGATTTTCGTGGAGAATGTGGAAGAAGTTGTGGCTGAAAGTCGAAACTGGCTGTAGAGCGCAATTGATCTTGCTGGTAACTTACAGAATGCGTGCGTTGTGAGCTCTCACACAGTAGTACTTCTTGGGAGAACGGACCGAATCGTGGTGCTCACAGATGTGTCCCTGGTCGGAGAGAGGAACCAGCTGGCGGAACTGCAAAAAATGATATGAATATTTAGAGTACGGGTACTTAAACATACCCCAAACCGCTCCTCAACTTGCTCTCTGCTCCAAGACCCTCCGCGTGGAGAGGAGAGTGGGGCGTGTTGGAGTAGGTTGACTGTGTAGTCCTGGATTGACACGAGATTCGGAACAATCTTCTCTTGGAAGTAACGAATCGCGTTGAGACCTGTGAAGTGAGCCAGGTTTTTGATGCCGTAGAACTGGAAGAAATTTGAAAGTAGATGTATTTCATGGATCGAAAGGTTACCACGAAGTTCAGTTGCTTTACATCGAAAAAGATGCGCTTGCTCGGGTTGTTTTCCAGTTTTTCATGGAGCCATTGGAACGCTTCCCACGACGAAAACACGTTACCACCGATGATATTGCCCGGTGTCGGGCCATCTCGGTCGATTCCGAGGAGATCCGCTGAAAATGAAAATCTTTGAGATCCCAGACATTAGCGTTCCCTTACCATTCGCCTCTCGACTGCTAACTTCGTTAGCATCGACATCACCTTCATCAAACCAATTCTTATCGAAATACACGAAAATCGACTCAGTCGTGCTGATACCGGTTTGCAGATGGAAAGTGGTGATTCCGACCTCTGCCGGGTAGCAGAACATTTGTTTGATGTTTCCTCTGAACGTGTAGACCAATGGGAAGACACTGATCACTTGAGAAATGTAGTCAGGAGCGACCAGTGGGTTTCCGGTGGATCCTGGAAGATGGAGAGTTGGGGACTTCGGTGAGTAGAAGCTAAAACGAACCATTACGAGCTCCCAGATAACTACGCAATGTCATCTCGGATTTACAACAATTAGCCTTCAAGAATGCTTGCTGTTCGGTGTCCACAAACACCTGGACTTCATTCCGCAACGGCAAAAACGTCTCACGGTGCACATGGGTATCGTTCACCATTCTTACATGAGCACGTCGTTGCTCTGTGTACGCATGGCCGGCATCGTGCATCATGTTACGTTTTTCTTTCCGTCGAGCTTCGTTCATTTGTTTTATGTTATTCTCCCTGTTGAATTTGTCAGCTTGCTCCTTAGCCCAAGCTTTGTAGGGAGCGTGGATTTGGGACATTTTCATGTTGTGGTCAGGATTGTATTGGTCATACTGGACATGAAATGTGTTGAAGAACCTTAAAATTCGTGGATATAACAGGAGATCTAGCAAAGCACCTACATTCTTCTGCCATTTCCGTGACTTAGAAACCAAGCAAAACCGTTCTTTTTGCAAGTCACGTGCTTGCCCATTGGAACGTGATTAGCTCTATCATCTCTGTAAAACATCACAATCAATAATAATCATCAAAACTTTGTTTCCTCACCTGTTCGGGTCTCGGTCATTTCTATAATTCCGGTTGTCCCTGTTGTTTCCGTTGTGTCTATAATTGGCAGCAGCCCGGCCATCTCTGCAAAAAAACAGTGAAGATACAAACATGCAAAGTTAAAAAGTTACCTTTCGTAATTCCGCTGCATGATTGCCGATAGAGAGTCGACTACTCGACTCCCAGGAATCGATAGAGCCACGAGTGGGAGGAAGAAAAATAACAGATTTAATGTGTGCCAGAGTTGCAAAATCGCGTGCGCAAGTTGCGTTATTGATCACGCCCACTGTTCGGTGGAGCGCGTTTGCTGAGTGCTGCAGAATTTCGATTTTCGAATTGAAATGTTGATTATTCTTTGGTTTTCTGGACATGTTTCATGTGTTGCACTCAATTTTCAATGTTTTTCTGAAGTTCGTGAATCAAGATCAGCATACTCTATGGTCTTGCCCCTAAAACGCCTTGCTTATCCAATATTTGATCAAAAAAGCTCGTTATTAATCTTCGTTCGCTTTTCCTACTTCCCCTCCATGATTATCAATGTAACTTTTTTCAGACCAATTCACAATGGACTTAGATGTCCAAATGCCGCCAGCGCCGGCTTTCAAGCCTTCCAACTCTGTCCCAATGCCAGTTCTTCCGCAGGATGGAGAGGTATGTCCTAAACTTGAAAATTCCAAGAGCAATTTGCGATTTTCCAGGTCTTCGTTGGTCCCGGCGGCAAGAAAGATGCACAAAAAATTGGACTTGGTTTGTCAAAATTGAGCTCGAAGAGGAAGGATGATATTCAGATGGCGAAGAAGTACGCGATGGACATTTCGATCAAGCAGATCTTGCTCCGACAGCAGAAACAGCAGCAGGAGAATGTAAGTCGCGGAAAAAAAAACTAGAAATGTGAATGGGACTGTTTTTCAGCAACAAAAGCAGCAAATGTACGCCCAGGCGCTCTCGATCATGTCTCGAATCTACGTCGGATCGATATCGTTCGAAATCCGAGAAGACATGCTCCGTAAAGCTTTTGAGCCTTTTGGACCAATCAAATCCATCAACATGAGCTGGGATCCAACCACTGGAGTGAGTTTCTTATTAACAAACAATGTCATAAACCAACACTTTTCAGCACCACAAAACCTTTGCATTCGTCGAGTACGAAATCCCAGAAGCCGCGCTACTCGCTCAGGAGTCCATGAATGGACAGATGCTCGGAGGACGTAACCTGAAAGTCAACTCGATGATGTTCCAAGAAATGCGCTTGCCGCAGAACATGCCACAGGCTCAGCCGATCATAGATATGGTTCAGAAGGATGCCAAGAAGTATTTCAGGTAAGAATTGATGAAACATCACCAGTCACTCACAATCCATTTTCAGAGTCTACGTCGCATCCGTTCATCCGGATCTCTCTGAAACTGACTTAAAGAGTGTCTTCGAAGCGTTCGGAGAAGTAGTCAAGTGTCAGTTGGCTCGCAGTCCGTCCGGTCGTGGACACCGTGGATTCGGATACATCGAATTCAACAATCTGAACTCGCAAGGTGAGGCGATCGCCGGAATGAACATGTTCGATCTCGGAGGACAGTTTTTGAGAGTAAGTTCATCTTTCCATTTGCGTATTGGGAATGCAAAAAAGCGGTACACTTGCTCTTAACCCCTAGGATCTTTCAGGAGTCCCTCTTTTCGCTCCGAATGGAAGGTATCCCCCAATCTAATCTTGTTCTTCCAGGTCGGCAAATGTGTCACTCCCCCGGACGCCCTCTCCTACCTCCAACCAACTGCTGCCAACGCCATACCAGCCAGTGTCTCGGTCGCATGCGCCGCAATCACCGCCAAAGTCATGGCTGCAGAAGCCGCGGCCGCCGGTGCCTCGCCGGTAGGTGCTCTTCGCTTCCCCAACTCTCCGAGATAACTTTGTATTTATTGTGTTTTCATCTTTTTATCCTTCCCCGCTAAACTTATGATTGCGTTCCGTTCTGTACCCACTGAAATAAAGCATTTCTCTGACGGTTTGTACGTGTAATGAGGAGAAGCTGGCACGAAATTGGGAAACTGCGCATTAGGTTTGAAGCAATTTTGAAATTTTCCGAGTGACACGTGCAAATGCGCCAGAGAAATGCTTTGCGGGAAGCAATCAACTACAAGAAAACACAAAAATAGCTCAAAGTAAATCCATGTTTTCTTCAGAAAAACCCATCGGAAGCCAACTCCAGAGCAGCCAGTCCAGCTCCGAGAGCCCAGTCACCGGCGACACCGTCGTCTTCTCTTCCCACTGACATCGACACAAAGCTCAATGTGCAGTCACCGAAAGTTGAAGCGGTAAGTAAAATTTGATGGTTTCTGCCTATTTTCCGTCCGAAAAACCTTATTTTCAACATCCTTTCTTTCAGATCGAGCCCCCAATTGCTCCTCCACCACCTCCAGAAGCCATCGTCAAGGATGAACCGATGGAGATTGATGAGGAAGAAGAGGAGGAGAAACCGAAACCAACGCACTTGGTCCCACCACCCGGAATAGTTGCTCCACCCGGAATAGTTGCTCCACCCGGTCTCGTAGCTCCAGTTGGCATTGGAATAGTTGTTCCGAAGCCTTCATTCGTTGTGTCTAAACCAGAAGAAGTGGAAGAAGAAGACGAAGAGGAGGAAGTGACAGAGACCGTTGCGGGACAGCCGACTCGAGTCAAGATATCGACTTCGCAGCGGAAGAAGCTGAAGAGAGAGAAACTGGCGAAGATGACGTTTGAGGAGAAGATGGCCGAAGTGCTCAACAAGCAGAAGGCCGTGCAGAATCAGCGAATGGCAGATCCAGTGACTTTTGGAGCTCTAGAAGACCATTTGGGTTGGAAGGATCCGAGGAGTGAAGATCAGACGGAAGAGGGAAAGATGTTGGCGATTATGGGACCAGGGAGAGGTGGAGACAATGTGGCGAGTATGGCACTGGCGTTGATGGATGGAGGTGGAGCACTGATGCTTGCGAATAGTCTCAAGAAGAAGGAAGCGGCGGCGGCGACAGCTGCAGAACCGAAAAGGAAGCAGAAGAAGGTGAAGGAGGGAAAGAAGATTCAGCCGAAACTCAACACTGCGCAAGCTCTTGCAGCGGCAGCGAAAGCTGGAGAGATGTCTGATGCACTCAAGAATGAGGTGATGAACAGTGAGGATGCTTCTCTGGCATCCCAAGAGGGTCTCGAGATCCGTGGAAACGACGCGAGACATCTTCTAATGACCAAATTGATGCGTACCAACCGCTCCAGTGTCATTGTTCTTCGCAACATGGTCACTCCAGATGACATCGACGAGTACTTGGAAGGAGAGATTCGTGAGGAGTGTGGAAAGTTTGGCACTGTGGTCGACGTGGTCATCGCCAACTTCGCAGCAAGTGGAAATGTGAAGATCTTCGTGAAATTTGCGGATTCGTTGCAAGTGGACAGAGCAAAAGCGGCGTTGGATGGACGTTTCTTCGGCGGAAACACTGTGAAAGCGGAGGCGTACGATCAGATTCTCTTCGATCATGCGGATTATACAGGATGAGGAGCAATGTGTTGGGCATTTTATTTCTAAGTATCTCGTAACCTTTTCTTTTTGTTTTGAATTCGTTTCTTTTAAATTATTCGCTTTTCAAAAACCACCAAAAATCACAAAAATCTTGTCCGGAATCTAAATTCGAATTCGAATTCAATTCAACCATTCACTCATATAAATTGTATCACTTCCTCGCAAGCCCCTTCGTCGTCGACAAACTGTCGAAATTGATATCATCAAAGTATTTGAACAATCGATCGAATGTTGGTCGCTTGTTCGGGTCCAGATGCACACAAATCTTGAAAGCATCCTCATAAACGTATTCGGGAACCAATGGAGGTTTTGGAAGACAGTAACCAGCAGCGAGGTTCTCGAATGTTCCATCGACATCCCATCCTTTATAAGGCGACTGACCCAATGTTCCGATCTCCCAGAGCAAGATTCCATACGACCAGACATCGGTTTTTGTGCTGAAAGTTTACAGATTCCCATCCATTTCAAAACCCTTCGCTCTTACTTGAACTTGAAATCGTTATAAGCTTCTGGCGCCATCCACTTCCAAGGCATCGGATTGTCAGTTTTCATGGAATACGTTTGATCACTTTTATCAACCTTTCTGGCGAGACCAAAGTCAGCAACTTTGACGAGAGGGACTCCGTTTGAGGAGACTTCTCCGACAAGGACATTTCGGGCGGCAAGATCTCGATGGACTATTTGGTTGGCAGAGAGGTAGTCCATACCGGCAGCGACCTAGAAAAGGGATTTGGAATGGGGATATGAAGATTTGAAGTTTAGATTCAGGACTGGGGATATCGTCTAAAAGTTCCGAAGCATAGTCTTTTGATTCTAACGCTGCCAAACCTCATGTTCTAACGTACCTGCGCCGCAATACTCGCACCAACCAACACATTCTTCATTCCCGTCTCTTCACTCATCAGATAAACCGACGGAAGTGTCTTTGCGAGCTTCTGAAGCCAGGAAATCAACGACCCGTTCTTCATATACTCGGTGATGATCAGGTATGGTTGATCAGTGGCACACACAGCTATTAGGTTGATAACATTCTGATGAGCGAGCTTTGTGAGCGTTTTTGCTTCGCTGGAAAAAGGAATGGATAGGTCAACAGTGACAGCGTCAGCTTACTCTAAGAACTGTGTACTCGCCAACTGCTCAACTTGGTCCGCCTTCAACATCTTCACCGCTACATCTGCATGCCTCCACTTTGCCAGAAACACCTCTCCAAACTGCCCCTTTCCGATGATTTGAACCTTCTTGACTTCACTTCGATTCACTTGCCATTTCCTCATTGTTACGTATTCAGCTTCCACGAGTGGTGGAGCTGCCTGAGTGAGCTTTGTGCAGATTTGGACTTCTCCTGGGACCTTTTCGCCTGCAATTTGAAACATGAATTGGTGGCTTTGCTAGTTGATTTAACAAAAACTTACATTTGAAATGGTTCACCAACTGTAAAAGCGACCCAAACATGATGATCACGTGTCCATTGGTATCCCTCATTTCAAATCCCGCCAAGTTCGGCCTTCGGTATATTGTATAGGCTTTCGGGGACTCGAAATCTAGAAGACAGACATCCTGGCTACTACAGTAACTACAATAATATAAATCCTCACTCACTTGAACTCCTGACAGTCAGTACAAAGGTTCCCTTCTTGATGTTCTCTCTTATCAAAAAGGTTCCAATGGGGAGTCCCGGCTGCATAACCCGTTGTTCTGCCAGGATTGAAGAGATGTTTCCGGCAAACCAGGGCTCCCGGACTTCTGCGAAAACCACATGGGAAGTGGGCACGTGCCCTTTGAAGTTTCGATTCTTGCTCGAGACATACCACCATTCACTGAAAGAAGGATCTCAGTCTATTTGCATTTGTTTTAATTGTGTTTTGTACTTGTTGAAACCTATTTCCATTGATTTCTCAGCAATTCTCACCTGTTACTCTGCGCGATAAGGTACAAAAGATCTCCTTCCTCCACACTGATCTCTCCAGGTGTCTGAGCAATGAATCGGCTTTCCACAATCAACAGTTTGTCTTCCTCTGGATCTAAAGAGTAGTAGGATAAAACAAGTTCAACCAGAAAAGACTCACTTCCATGCATACATTGTACCGAGCCGTTTTGAGAGTGTGAATGACCATGAGAGGGAGTTCCTGGATGTCTTGGAGAACACAACGGAGCGCTTTTCGATGAAGAGGCAGATGGATGACGGGACAGATCGGTGGAGGATCCTGAGCTGTGTTATACTATTTTATACTGATTGATGATGCGTACTTGAATGTTGAGGAACAGGAGGAGCCAAGGCAGAATCTTTTCTGGGCGGAATCGGTGGTTTTTCTCCTTTGGCTGAAAGGTTTAGGGCAGTGGGTCTTTTAGGCGGAGGTTGGGAAGGTAAAGCAATCGGAGGGACTGCTTCTGGCATCACTGGGCGTTCTGAAAGGGGATTCATTGCATTCTCTTCTTTGTGATTCTCTGTTTCCCCCATTCCCAGTCCATTTTAGTTCATGATAGTTTGTAAGTGACCTGCTCTGCACCCAGAGTAAACAAGAGACACCGGTCGTTAAATGTGTGGACGATCGAACTCAACTCGGCGAATGATCAATGTCAGAAAAGGAGAGAAATGGGCAGAAAGTGACGTTTCCAGATGCTTCAAGAGTATTCGGAGAACTTTTCGTCTTTTGAAAATGCGGGAAATCCAATGGAGAGTGAAGAATTGAAAAGTGAAAGTTGACCACTTTTCAGTGAGAGCTAATTTGGTTGATTTTTATTGAAATTTAGAAGTCAAAACAGCTATGAAAAGATGATTTCTTGCTTCACATTTCAAAAGTTGATCAAATTTTAATAGCTTCATTGATTAGACAGTTACAGATGATTTTCCCGCGCCACTGTAAACCCGGAAGCGACGGGTTCAAAACAGCATGCGTATATTTGAACGTTTTCCTAAAAACCAGCAGAGATATCAAAAAGTAATTAACTACAAAGTTATAGAAGAACAAATTTCCTATCTATTGATGTTATTTTCTGTTTCTATAACTAAAACGTGACTGAGTTATGATTGAAGCAAAATAGGTCAGTTTTGAGCGAGTAGCCTGACAGTCGCCCTGGAGTGGGGAGAGGAAGGGTGGCGGTCGTTTACAGATTTTCTAATATTTTGCCCTCTCACTATCAAAAACTCACGTCCTAGACCAAAATTCGGCTGAAATATCGGATCATTGTTATCCATAAACACTGACGGCTTTTGCACATTGTTATTACTGCTCCCCCTCTTCTCTTTTTTCTCATGTTGAGAGTGTTTCGGACCCATTTTCTGAAGAAATCAATATTGAAATTGCAAAATCGTTGTCATTTTTGCGTGCTGGCACACAGAGAAAAACGAAAAACCGAGTCGAAGTGTGTTATCACTTTCACTGCGTCTGGGCCTCTCTCACTTCTGATAAGCCTAGCCAAAGGTGGTTAGTCATCGGGTGAGGATGAATGACAAACAGTCTGGTGATGGCTCCGAGGGATGACGTAGAAGATTGTGTGCTTTCCGGGGTTGGGAAAACGGAGCATCTTCGAGAAGGAGCAGTTTCCCAGAGGAGAGAGGGGCTGGTCCCTAAACCATGTAGCAGGTACTTGAAAAATGGTAGACTTTGCAGAAGCGCTAAATTAATCAAATCTGAGTGAAATTTTATGAATAAAACAGCAAATGATAGATGATTTTTCGCTCTACAACTTTGTAGTAGACCATTTTACAAATGCTCTTTTGGTTTCTGAGAAAGCGTTCATTGAAGTGCAACAGTCACTGTGGTACCTGGAACCATGGTGGAACTAGTTTCTTGGAGAAGTTCAAATCGCTTATTACACTTTATCTCGCTTTCATCGCTCACACTTACACTTTCAATGAACAAACATATTCAGAGAAATTGCCGATTTGCAACGGGGAAGAGAAAGAACCATCAATGTGTTGTGCTCCTGGCTGAACTTATAGGAAACGACACATTTTTAGTGGTACCTATATGAGATCTAGTCGTGTTTCCAAGAAACCACAATCTTGGGGATCCTTCTCTGATGGTTACACTGTTCTTCCTTTCCTCCGAAGACACAGTTGGACGTCTAGGTATCATCCGTTGTAAACCAACCCAATCTGTAACGATGTGTGTTCTGGTGGGGTTCTGGTAGTGATCTGTCTGGTAGATCAAACAGTCAAGTACTTGGTTTTTACAGATCAGGAGCCCCAGATACTTCTCATGAGGTTCAGGGCACAATCTGAACTTCTTCATCAGAAGACAGAAGACCTAAAAGTGTCCTTCAAAGTTACAGTGGTCTCTGAACACATTCATTAACTACTTTGACCCCCGGTCACTTCTCCACATTACCTGTTACCTTCCAGCTTTCCAAATCCTTCCAAACCAACCATGCCTCTCCAGATGTTCCTTTCCTAATCACTTCCACCTAATGCGTTCTGACAGTATCCCTCCTCCCCCAGATCTTTGAAATCTCCTCCTCCTCCCAGTTCTCTTTCTCACCGCGTGTGAAACTTCACCCCACTCCCCTTCTCCCAACAAGTCCTGTCTTCTTGTTAGCGGCCCCCGGGCGTTTTTCGTCAAGGTTAACACTGCCGCCTTTTCGATAACAAGCCCCTCTCTTGTATCTACGAGGAGGGACGACGACGACGTTTGAATTCATTTCATTTCGATCGTCACAATCATCATGATTCTGCGATTAGCGAGTAGTACAGACCTTTTTTGTTCTCCTCCTCCATTCTCCTGGGGAGGGGACCGGTTCTTTAGAACCATGCGCACTTTCAGGGCGATGGACTTCTTGTTCTGGCCTTTGTTCTCGAGACTTTCTGAAGGTTCTTCTGAAAGATTCTGAACTTCTGAATCAACTCCTAAAGATCCCCATTACCTCTGAACGTCTTCTTCTGTGTCTTCTTCTTTGCGACGCAACCTTCAGACGTCGTTGTAATGCGTTGCGCTTTCGTACCTTTCGGCTAATCGTCTTCTCTTTTTACTTCCTCGAACGTCTTCTTTTACACCTTTTCCTTCCTCTTCTTTTTCTTCATTTTCCAATTTCACTTTATTTAGCAAACATCAGTAATCAGTATCTTCAGATGATTTTACGGGTGATATTAGCCATCTTACCACTGCTAACCACTGGTTTTGGAGCTTCCAATCATAGCTCTGATGGCTTCAAAGTCTTCCGAATCCTGCCCACCACCAACCAGCAGCTTCTCCAAATGATCCGCCTCTTCGAGACAGCTGACACAGATTTCGCTGACTTTTGGCATGCACCCAGTGTTGTCAATGGAACCATTGATGTTATGGTGTCCCCGGAGCACACTGAACAGTTCAGTAGCTACCTGGAAAAGCATGGATACACGTATCAAGTAGCCATTGAAGACTTGAAGCAGTTGTTGATTGAAAAGGAGGGAAACATCTCGACGCATGATGCAGATGATGAAGTGTTCATGAGAAGGTTGCACGATGATGTGGGATTCCACTCAAGGCTCAGAATGGGAGAGTATTATTCTTACTCGGTGCTCTCTACTTGGCTTGAAAGAATCGCGGAGAACATGCCAGATATCGCCAAACTTGTCAAAGTGGGAACTACAGTTGAAGGAAGAGAGATCATTGGATTGAAATTTGGAAAGGATACTCCAGATAAGAAGATTGTGGTCATTGATGCAGGAATCCATGCGAGAGAATGGGCTGCAATTCATACAGCCTCTTACTTTATCAACTTGGTGAGCTCGCCAAGAAAAATGGTATGGCAAACAATGAACTTTTCAATTTCCAGATAGTGAATAGTCGCGAAGAAGACCCTCAAATCCAAAACTACCTCGACAACATTGTCCTTTACATCATCCCAGTCCTGAACCCGGATGGTTACGAGTACACGAGAACCGACAAGACCAATCCAAGAGCGAGAATGTGGAGAAAGTCCCGATCCCCGAAAGCATGTGCTTTTGATGGAGTCCGCAATGCGTGTTGTATGGGAGTGGATTTGAATAGGAACTTTGAGTTTCGATTCGCAGAGATCGGGTCTTCGCGGTACCCGTGTTCCGAGATTTATCATGGACCTTCTGCGTTCAGTGAGCCGGAGTCAAGGTGAGATTCATTGTCTGTCGGACTGCCTTCACCTCCCCTTCCCTACATCCCCTATCCGATATATAGATTTTCTAATCTTTCCAGAGCCTATTCTCAATTCCTCATGTCTCTAAAAGGACGCATGGAGGCCTACATCACTCTCCATTCATACAGTCAACTATGGATCTACTCGTACTCCCACAGAAAGTTTACATACGCGCCGGATATTGATGAGACTGTAAGTAGCATATCTCTAAAACTAGTAGAAATGGCAAAAAGTTGTCAACTACAGAAATGCTCAACAGAATGTTGGCTTTAACTTGATAGTTGACAACTTTATGCTATGACTGATATTATGCGTTCCTGAGAATGTGACAGTTGCGTGTTTGCGGACTTTTGTCTGCGTCTCCACTCTCTGCGCGCTCTTTCGTCGATTTCGTTGCGAGACCCACTCACTTGGCACAGCGCCAACTGTCACGATTTGAGGAACGCATAATAGCAATTGAGTTATGATGAGAAAAAGAAGCTGCTTGCAGAGAAGAGTTGCCGCGAAGGCCGTACAGGAGCTCGGTAGAATGTACGGAACGAAGTATCGTCATGGAACTGGTCCTGAGATTATTTGTGAGTTTTTCCTTCTTTCCAATAGACCAAATTCCATTCAGATGCCTTCTCCGGAGGATCCACAGATTGGGCAAAGGAGACCCTGAAGATCAAGTACTCCTACACCATTGAGCTGCGACCTGGCTACGAAGGTATCATAGGTTAAAACCTTCAACTCTGTCTTCTATAATTCTAAACGATGAATCTTAGAGTGGAATGGATTCGTTCTTGATAAAAATCAACTGATCCCAACAGCAAAAGAGACATGGGCGGGAGTGACGGTGGTGTTGGATGAGGTGACGAATCAGTGGAAGTCGTCCAGAAGTGAGTTTATCGATAGTTTTAGAGGCAGGGGTTCATAGGAAACGTTCAAAAGAACAGTGTTTAGAACAAGATTCAGAGCAGAGACGTCGAAACCGCGTGTTTGTAAGCGGAAACACTGCAATTCTGGCAGCAAGAAAAGTTGGTTTCACACCGCACGTCGCATGAACAACAGAGACTACTGTAGTCGATTTAGAGCAGATTCATCAAGATGTAGAATAGAATAGACTATGCAAAAGGCACCTCTTATGCTTCATCACTCTCTTCCCATTAGAAGAATCACTTGCAAGAGGAATATTTGCAGACAAGGAATCGGAACTGAGCCGTTTGCGTCAAGAACGATGCTCTGATCGACTGTCCGGGTGTGCTTATTGGTTGCAGACGTCTCCGAATATTTGTCGGTGAGTTTAAACTTTTCAATTGATGGAATGGAAGTGGGCTTCTTTCTTTTTGTCTGTTCGTCAATCGATGTGCGCTCTCGAGCGCACGAAACATGAAATTCAGTAGTTCACAGTTTTCACTCTTATTTTTCTCTTTTTCAACCGATTTTTTAAAACTTTTTTGTAAACAAACATTCGAGAACACGATTATCTAGTTGCTTTTACAAAAAAGTTTAAGAAAAAAGGTCGAAAATGAGCGAAATAAAGCGCGAAAATGGTGAACCACTAAATTGTGTGACCGCCGCTGGAACCATGAAAGAGTGCGCACCGTTTTCACTTTTATTTCGCTGATTTTTGACTGTTTTTCCCAATTTTTTTTGTAAAAACATTCAAACAGCTGTCTCTTCAGATGTTTTTTACAAAAAACTTTGTAGAAAATGGTCAAAAACAAGCGAAATAAGGGCAAAAACTATGTTGCCGCCCCCCCGGCGACGGACTCGAAGGCACCGATAGACTGAAACGTCTTGAACCTGAAATTTTCGTAATCTAGAGAGGCGCTGGGTCTTTAGGACTCCTCCTAATGAGATCCCAAACCTCCCGGGCCCTTGGAACCCTTCCAGAAACCCCTAAACCCAAAATTTCCATTTGCAGCGCCTCCCAAGCAACAATGGTTCGTGACTGCGCAAAAACTTGCAATCTCTGTCACATGATTGTCGTCTAGAATTCTATGTATGTTTTATAATTTTCAAATTTCCAAACCATATTGGTTTCTTTGTGTGTATACCGGTACATTTTTGAGTTTGTTGATTTGCTTCAATAAATACTGTATTTGATGTTGAGATATGGAGAATGCGTATAGAATCCGGTAAATGGATAAATAAATATTAACATTAGGTGAAGGTAAGATAAAAAAAGAGATCAAGACACAGATTTGGGAGTGCGGGGTCAGTAGATTTCGAGGTATTAGGAAAAGAATTTACAACAAAAAATTATGTACTGGTGTTTAGAAAACTTTTGGTTTCAATGCGGTTTCTTAGCAGGGAGTTCCGGTAGGAGAGAGCTGTCCGGGAACGCGTTTCTGCACAGTTTCAGTGCCAATTCGTTGAGTTTATAGGCCATTTTGTAGTAGACTGTGCTGACTCCGTTGAACGAGTAGCAGTTGGCGAACATTTTCATGAGGTCCGCGATGAACATGCGTTGCTGGAAAGATGGGGGATTAGAACAAAACGTTCTGGATGACTTACATGAATATACTTCTTCCCTTTCAACTTCTCATGCATCGTCTTCAAGTCCATCGGGAACTTGATATAGTCATAGTACTCCAACACCTCTTTCGGATCCACTGGCTTCGCAAACGGCCACGCGTTCTTGTCGGCATTCAACTTTCTCAAAATCGACGAGCACTTCGACTCCAGTTCATCGTCTTTCGGCTCCAGTTGATAAAGTGGAAGTTTAGAGATCTTGAATCCGTCGAGTCCAGTGATTTGACGCTTTTCCAGGTGGAGCGGGGATGCTTCTCGAAGCATGTGCTCTAATCCTCCGAAAACCCGTTTATCTGCCGTGACTTCTTTCTTCCGACCGCAATGCACCGCTTGTATTCCTTTGGAGAAGTCGGGGAACTTGACGTATTGGATCTGTGGATGTAGATGACAACCCATGAGCGTGGCTCCTTCGTATTCTTTTATCCAGCCTTTGTAGATCGATGGATTGATTTCGAGACGGTTTGCGTAGCCTTGTTTTCTGCAAAAGATAAAGCTTACTTTCAAACCTAAATTTTCTTCAAAAACTTACGTAAAATATCCTATGGCAAACTCGTCGGCGAACGTCAACATGTGATAGATCTTGTTTTTTATCATGTAATCCTTGCAATGATTCATCAAATGCGTACCGTATCCCTTCACTTGTTCTTGTGCTGTGATGGCGCAGAAGACGATCTCGACGAATCCCTGAACCGGAAACATTCGGAAGCAGATGCCGCCGATCACCCCGACGTCTTTCTTCAGTATCACCAGGTTCTGATGTCGTGAGTCGAAGATCAGCCGGGTTACGTATTCTTTAGGCATCTTTGGAAGCTGTACTCCGAACAGAATCTGCAGTTCTACCAGATGAGCAAGTTGGATGTGACTTTGAAATGGATCCAGGTCGTTTCCGATGACACGGAACTCAATGAGTCCGGATTCTTCCTCCAGGAGAGCACTGAGTCCTCGGGTGACTTCTGTATTGAGGGTTTCAAGTTCTAACTTCTTATTCGGCTCCACTGCATCCATGTCGACGTCGAGCTTCATTGCACGGATTAGAGATCGTAACAGTTCATGGGATTCTTTGTCTTCGTGTGCGATAACTCCATTCGATGTGGATGGCTGCTGGGTCGCCTTTTTTCGTCGTTTTGGGCTTTTGGGTGCTTCTGATTCCAGAGAAGATGTGGAACACGCCGACATTGATACTTCACGGGAAGATGATGGTCCGGACTCATCGGAAGGCTTCCGTCGTTTTACATATTTTAGAATCACATTCTCGGTTGACACGTCTTCTGAATCCTTCTTCCGACTCGACGATTCCTCTTCTGTGGTCTCTTCTTGATCATGGATCCACCATTTCAAGTCATTTGCAAACTTGATTAGTTGGGCAGTGTTCTGGAAGGTGAACCATGATCATTTATCTATAAAAATAAAACGAACCTCTTCAAAATCGCTCTCGGAAAGTCCAAACGGAACATACATGTTTCCAGTGATAGCATTCACAAAGAAGTTACAAAACATCATGGTAAACTTCTTTCCGAATATGTCAACAGTTTGATATTGCTTGAAGGACAAGTACTTCTCGGGCATGTTTACGTAGTAGTCCATCTGAGCATACAGCATACGATATCGGCCTTGTTCGAGAGGGTCGTCCACTGAAAAAACAAACTTTTTGATGCAAAAATATGTTCTCTAACACTCACAGTTGTTCCTGAGGTGATCATAACCTTTCAGTCGCCAGTGATTCATTTCTGTGAGGAAGAGGGTTCCAATTTCAGCGAGACGTTGCTTTTCTCTACGAAATCAAACAATAGAAGGAATTTTTTGTAAAAGTTTTGAATAACTTACGCGCTGTCGACTTGTCTAGTGGCGATGAACTTTTTGGTGAGCAAGTACGGGCTCGGCGAGTCGGTCTCGAAGTTTGGTTTGCCAATGAACGGAGCCTGGATTGGAGTCAAAGTCCGAAGGGACTTTAGAAGAACTTGCAGAGTGATGTACAACGTCTGAAACTTGGAAACGTCAAGGATCTGGTAAAATTTATGGAAAACTTACTTGAAGAGATTCGTTGGACGGCTCGATTTGTGACAGTTCTGAACAGCACGATTGTAGATCCGTAATCCGGTTTGTGTACTTATCGATATCCTCTTCTGATAGTTCTTTCACGGATTCTGCGTGGAATGCTGCAGAACAACGCTTTTTACCAGGTTTCAAGCTTCGAAAGTTAGAAAAACTCACAAATGGAATGCCCACACTGCCGACACTCGATCTGCTCCTCATTCGCCAACATCTCCAGATCCCGAGTCATTGGCGCATATTCATTATCGCGTTCAGCACGATTTGAACGGCGATCCGTGTTCTTCAAGGAAGTCAATACTATTTGAATCATTTTTTGTATTTCATAAATTTACCTCCTCATCATGATGTACCGGTGGCCTGAAACCTCGACAGACACATGTTCCTGCTGCGCATGCCGTAAAATAAGTCAGTTGTCGTTGTCGGTCATCTAGAGCAGTTGGAGGAGCCTCACGGGCTTTCATTTCTGTAAAAAATTTGATAGATTGAGTCTCGAAATCAAAGAAACAGCAAGTAGAGTTTAGAGATTGTAGACACCACATTTAATAATCAATACTTCACAATAACCCAATAATATGAATTCGTTTGGAGCTTTCAAATATTCAAAATTCGTGCTCTAAACCCCAACCAACCGGTCCCCCGTCTTGGAATTAGCGATAGAGCGCGTTTGTATTGCAAACTCCGCAAACACCATCACGTCAAAATACACAGTTGTGGGCGGGGCTTGAGGTATCGACTTTTGAGGGGGGAATAAAGCTAACAGAAAACAATCTTCGAACAGAGAAAACTGAGAAAATTAATGTTTAAATTCTCAAGCTAATCTGTCAAATTTGTTCTGCCCACCCGTTCTCCTTACATTCTTTGGATATTATTAGATTTCGATCACTGAATCAACTATCGTTTAGAAAATGCCGCTGTTCAGAAGTTCATACACCAGGAGAGAAATTGAAGAACAACGCGAGTACGAATCTCAGTTGAAGAAACTCTCGGAGCTGAAAGAAGGTGCCAAATCCACTGAGATCTTCCTGGAACGGTATCCACACATGGCCACCATACAAACCGTCAGGAGGCTTGAGGGGATTGCTTTAAAAGCTGCTATGGTGGAGAACTATGAAAAGATGCATTTCATAGCGGAGCAATGCATAATTGTTCAAAACCTTCGAAAGCACGCCGTGCCTGTGTACGCCGACCCGTTGAACAGAAAGGTCCAGGAGCAATTCTTCAGAGAGTTTCACAGTGCAGGGCCTCTCTATTTGGAACAGTTCCAAGAGGAGGTCAGGCTGTTAGAAAACCAACTCAGAACCGAAGCTCAGACTAAGAGGGAAGAAGCAATGAATGTCATGTATAAAATACTGGCCAAGCAGGGCTCTGAATTTCCAAGAAAAACCGAAAACAAAAAGGAGGAAGCCTCGGAAACATCTTCTGACTAACTCACGGGCAATTGCAATCAACACGACATCATCTCACTTTGTCTTTCATTGTATTCACCTTTCTCCACATTCCATATTGCTCATTTTCACAAATAAAAGCTTGAAATTCAAATGAAACCTTCATGCATTCAGAATCCGTGCTAGAAGTTTTCTACTAACCAGTCGAAATATCTTCATTATTACCCTATTTTCAAAAATACATCATTGTGTACATACCATTCTCCACATTTTGTACTACTTTTCCAAAACTTGTCTTCTTCTTATTAACAACCATCGTTCAGGAAATGCCGCTTTTCCGAACAATTGTCAAAAAGTACGAAGATACCGAGGAGTACGACGATCTGTTGCAGCAACTCTTGTGGCTGACGGGAGGTGCCAAGTCCACTGAGATCTTCCTGGCGCGGAATCCACGCATTGCCACTGAATATCCTGTCAGCAGGCTTTGGCAAAAGATTTCGAAAGCTGCTATTGAGGGAAACGAAGATGAGTTACACTTCATGGCCGAGCAATACACAATCTTCAGAAGCCTCCTATCTCACGCCAGGTCGCTGCGCTGCGATCCAATGAACGAGAAAGTCAGGGAGCAGTTCTTCGGAGAGTTTCACAATGCCAACCCTCTTTTCTTAGAACAGTTCCACGAGGAGGTCAGGTTGTTAGAGAACGAACTCCGAAGCGAGGCCCAGACCAAGAGAGAAGAAGCAATGGCCGTTAGGGAGAAGAGATTGGACCCGCAGGACTCTGGAGTTGTCGGAACATATGCTGAAAAACTGGATCCCTGCCCATAAACCCGACATCATCCACCTTTGTCATTTATGAATGATTTCTCCTCTCTATTTATTGTATTTATGTATATTGCTTTGATACGCCTTTCTCCACATAACATATTACTTATCTTCAATTTTAAAAAAACTTGAAATTCAATCGGAACCTTCAAATATTCAGAATCCGTGCTAGAAGCCCCCAACCAACTGGTTAAAATAAGCGTTAGAGCGCATTTGCATTCCAAACTCCGCAAACACCATCACGTCAAAATGCACACTTTCCGGTTCGGAAAAGATATCCCGATGAGTCGAGCGAACAGGGAAAAACTTTGAATAGGGAAAGACTGAACAGGGAAAGACCGAACAGGGAAAAAGTTGACCGAATAGGGGAAAAAAAGTGACTGAATAGGGAACACTTTTTTTCTCTTTTTCGATGGAAAAGAAGTTATCACAACAGATTAGCTCGAAATAACGAGTAAAAATGATTCCTCTTATTTGTTCTTGTCAGTTTCAATCGTTATTTCGAGCGAATCTGTTGTGATAACTTCTTTTCCATCGAAAAAGAGAAAAAAGTGTTCCCTATTCAGTCACTTTTTTTCCCTATTCGGTCAACTTTTTCCCTGTTCGGTCTTTCCCTGTTCAGTCTTTCCCTATTCAAAGTTTTTCCCTGTTCGCTCGACTCATCAGATATCCCTGGTTTTTTTCTGCTTTTTGTTTTGATTTTAAAAGTTATCTGCACGTTTGTTTGTACGTTTGCGCGTATCTTTTTGCCCTCAATGCCAAATAGTTCTTGTTTTTGCTATAACTGTATCATTCTAAACCTCTTTTTCGCTGCGAAACCCATATTCCGAAAACACCTGATCCTCTGGCAAGTTGTCCGACTTTTTCCTTCTTCTTCGTGATCTTTTCAAAGATAAAATGCGAAATTGACGCAAGTGGGATATATTCAGATCTTTTCATATGCGTAAGATTCTGGTCTAGGTACATACGCATCTAGCCAGTCCATCTTCCGATTTTCTGTTTCGTCATCAGCTGTTTTTTGCACTAACTTTGAAACTTTACGGCGAAAATTGCTCTATAATCAATTATTCATCCAGGGATGTCTCTATTTCTTCTAAAGTTTTGGCAAAATCAAAGGAAAGGTTGCGAAATTTCGGGAAACTGTTCGGGGAAATCACAGTGAGACGCACGAAAAAACTTCTTGAGAGATACTTTTCAACTAGAAGCATTCCAATTCGCTCTGAATTTTGAACAGAAATAGATATGTTCTGGGAAAAGCTCGTTCCGCTGAGCGATAAATCAGTTGATGTTATGAATAGTTCGCTTCGAGACCCCATTCGCCAAGTCCCTGATCTTTCCTCTCATGTTCACGGCCACCAGTTCCTAGTTCAAAGGTGTCATCTTCGGACAGTCCTCTCCCCTCCAAACATCCGCAAAGTACGTCTCGTCCGCGTCTCCAGCTTCTCTCGTCCTCTCATTTCTCTCGTCGGCTTCCTCTCCGTCTGCTCCCTCTCTCGCCACGTCGCTTCCCGGCTCGTCTGTGTCTCTCACTTCTCTCCGCTCTTTGTCGTTTTCCAATCGAAACGCTCCCCTCCCGATACTGGCTTTCGGCGGCCCCCGGGGTCTCTCTCTCTCCGTTCGTTCGTTGCTGTTTTCTTTCCAACCAACGATGTGATGGAAATTTCAAATTATTCATGTATTCTGTATATGCCACGTGGCGCCATTTTTTGATCAATTACACCCAGTTATCATGCTCTTCTTCTTCCTCCTCACATCATTCCCTGATAACTACACTTCAACAACGCCCTCCCTGATAAGCATCTCGAGCGCCTCTCGTTTTTGGTTATAGTTAGTGGAGCAGCTGACGCCTTCTTTTTGTTCTTTGAAGGATTCTGAATCTAGAATCTAGAAATCTGCAAACATCGTTCTTGGTCGTTTCAAGCTGTCCAAACAAAGCTTTCTCCCTGCTGGCTCACATGGAAACGTTGCGGCTGCTGCCAACCAACGTTGTCCTTTTTTCGAAGCACGACTTGCTCTTTTTTGATCTATCGATTCCCGAGAGCTCATTTTTCAAAAAGAACTTTTCTAAGAGCCGAAATTTTGATAAATAGGTAAAGTACAACTCTCCTTCTTTATTCATCCATTGAAATTTTGAGCCCTTTCCCCCGTTTCATTCGTCATTTTGTCCCCTCTGAAAAGGATGAAAGTGTGGTTGTTTGTCAATGTGCGCCCATTGTGGAACGACGCGCCACGCAATAAACTTGTGATGTGGGAAAAAGGAAAAAAGTATTATATCGCTAGTATTGATTGACACGTTTCTGAAACCTTTTTGGCGACTTTTTTGGACCGACAGTTATCACAGCTTCAAATCGCCGCTTCTTTGTCTAAAAATGTCCGTATCGACGGCTACGATCTGAAGGCTCCACGGCTTCTTCGGAAAGAGAAGACTGGTTCTTCTGGAGATGTAATCGGAAGACGCGCCAAAGCTTTTAGCCGATTTTGAATGCTTTAGGATCCTGAAAAACAGAGGGAAGGGGAGAAAAGATGAATTTCACGTTTCTCGTTACTCCGTGACATTTGAAAAACAACATAATCCACATTTCCTTTCGATTTCAGAAGTTTCGGATCAACGCCGAAGTTGGCACGACACGACGAAACACACATAATACTCTGATAATCGGATATGTCAGAGGGTCAACTGGTGCAGAGACGCAGAAAGGTTGAGGAGGTAAACGAGGTTTTACAGACCAGCTTTCTCAACAAGTTTTCCTTTCCAGCCGACCACCGAGAAGACCGATGAAGCGAGCGGCGACTCGGCACACTCGTCCGATCAAGAGGACAATGACAAAGGCACTCGACTGACGCTGATGGAGCAGATCTTGCTGTTGGGACTCAAGGATCGTGAGGGATACACGTCGTTCTGGAACGACTGCATATCGTCGGGACTCAGAGGATGTGTGCTCGTCGAGTTGGTGCTCCGTGGCCGTATTCAGTTGGAGGGCGGTGGCATGCGGCGCAAGAATTTGCTCAACAGAAAGGTAAGGCTTTTCATGAATAATGAAACTTGGAAACGTCTAAACAAGCGATTCCAGGTGACGGTGAAAAGCAGTGAGCCAACCGGAGACGTGATCCTCGACGAGGCACTCCGCCACATGAAAGAGACGAACCCACCGGAGACAGTGACCAGCTGGATCGAGTATCTCTCCGGAGAGACATGGAACCCACTGAAACTGCGCTACCAACTGCGAAATGTCCGTGAACGTCTCGCCAAGAACCTCGTCGAAAAGGGAGTGTTGACGACTGACAAGCAGAACTTCCTGTTGTTCGAAATCACGACGCATCCGTTGTCGGACGGCAATCAGAAGACCAAACTCATCAAAGAAGTCCAGGAAGCGGTGCTCGGAAAGTGGACCAACGACGTGCATCGCATGGACAAGAAGATGCTCTCTTTGATTGTTCTCGCCCATGCCAGTGATGTTCTCGAGAATGCATTTGCTCCGCTCACTGATCAGGATTACGAGGTACTTGAGAATCGAATGAATCGTTTGAATACAACAAATGGTTATTTCAGGTTGCCATGAAGAGAGTCCGCAGTCTGCTCGACCTGGACTACGATCAACAGGCAGAGAAGAAGGGAAACGATGTGATGTGGGCAGTGTTTGAAGCGTTCAGCAAGTGAGAAGAACCTGGGTGAGTATACATTTCGAAAACGCAACTGGACATTATCATTTTGCAGGTCACACCAAGCGTGTACGTGCAATCTGTAATCAACTCGAAACCGGTACGCCCACCCTCTTCCCGCGTCGTCTTCAACTTGTTCCATCTTCTTCTTCTTCATCCACGTCTTCATGTCCTTTTCTAACTCTTTTCTTCCCATCTGACTGATTCTTTTTACCCATTTCTCCCTTCAAAACTATGTGATATTCGCCCTGTTTGGTCCTGCTTCTTCTTCTCCTTGGGAACCCCTTTCTCTCCCGGGCTTGCATTGACATTTAGAGAGCTCGTATTTGTACATACACGGGCTGCCCCATTCAACTTCTCCGTAGTTGCTCTCCGCGCTTCCTGGGATCCCCCTCTTTCCTCCTGATTAACCCCACTTGGTTCTAGAAAAAATTCCACATGCCCCTGAAAGAATTTATCGTTTATTTTATGTATTGGTCTGTGATAAATGCTCTCCCCCCTTCCTCTTCTCCCTTTTTTCTAATATACATAGTGATTTTTCTAGATTTTCCTCCTGATTTCCTTTATTTTTCCTCCGTTTTCCATGTTTTCCTTCTCTTCCAACCTGGAACTCTCCGGGTCTTCTCTTCTTCTTTTTGTAGTTTTCCCATTTGGAAAATTGCGTGGCAAAACAGAAAATGAATAAACAATTTATTGCGGGAGCTCACAACAGTGTACAGAGAACAGAAAAATCAATGGAAAAAGAACCCGAACAAAGGAAAAAGGGGCGGAGCCTAAGCGTCGAGGTCCTCGGCGGAGAGCAGTTTCCGCGAATCGTCACTTCTCGAGGTGGACGACAACGGAGGATGATGGACGGCACGGGGAGCACTGAAATGAAAGAAGGGGTTCGGGTCTCGACGCGAAATTGACGGGTCTCGCAACGAAAACAGGGTTTTGGCGTTTTCTCGGTTTTGGATGGATTTTCGAAGAATTTTTTGATGAAATCTGATATAAAAAGAGATTTGTAACCTAGCAATAGTTAGTTTTCCCAGAATGTTCCAGTTTTTCATCGAAAATTGTTCATTTTCATAAGTTTGTGAGCAAAAAAGCGAAACCGTCAGATTTTCGATGAAAATCATGACAATTCTAGTGTTATGATCCATTTCTAGGTGTAAAATCTTGTTTTCTATTCGATTTTCTTAACAAAATTTCATGAAAATTAGTCGAAAACCGAGAAAACACCACCAAAAAACCGTTTTCGTGGCGAGACCCACAGCGGTGTCTTCGGGAAACGGAAGGACGGACTAAGACTCGGGAAAACAGCCAAAACAATCGTGTTTCATCGAGAATCCAGCTAAACAGTTAACAGGCGTCGAGAACTAATCCTCCGAAGCCCATCTTCAAGTTTTCAATGAAGCGCGATTGATCTGGTAGGAAGAAGCGGTAGAAAAGAGGAAAGGAGCAGACAACGACAAGACGGACTATTCACTAGAGACAACTGTTATCAAGTCCTTACAGATATGGTCAGACCGATTTCGAAAGGAGCGAGTACTGATGGTCGGCGTCGGTGAGACTTCGGCTCAACCTGAGCACGAGATAGATAGAGATAGTTGGGAATTGAGTTAGTGACAAGGAATCACGATTCTTTGATGATCTAGTGACTGGTAGATTGTCAATGAAACGTGGTTGCTTTACCCTCTCCTAACAGCCTAACCCATTAGACCCCAACTCACCGTTGCCTCCTCTTATTCATTCCATGAAGCAGCATTCCCGCTAGACACAAAACCAGTCCACAAATGTTCACTTCGGATAGATTGTCCTTGTTTATAATGTGTGCTAGAAGTAGAGTTGCTACTTCTTTTACTATTCCGAATATGTTGAGCGTGATGCCGGAGGTGTTTACCAGGAGAAGGTATTCTGGAAAGAGAGGGTTTGGAGAAGTGTAACTAAAAGGAGATTGGAGATGGAGAAAAGTTGCAAACTGATAAATTGTAGATTAATTTGCGAACTTCAACTTTGTAGTTAGCAACTTTTCAAAACCTCGTCTGGTTCTCTAGATATATCACTTCAAAACGTACCACTCATCTCCATACAAAACGCCAACAATCCTCCTCCGGCAATCAACCCGAGAACCAGCCACGGATCATAGACTCCTTGAAACGTAAAAACGGACTGTGTATTGATCTCGGCTCCCTCAAACAAGTAGATCATTGGGATAATCGGAATCATCATCCACGGCTGCACGTGAGCCACCATGTCCAACGGGTTCCGCACGGCCGAGTCATCTCTCTGCATCACCATTTGAGAGACCGTCCATCGGACTCCAGTGCAAGCGGCGGCGAGTTCGACGAGCAGAAGACCCGTGAGATCCAATTGGGAAGACTTCCATGTGAAGAGGAACAAGCCAGCGGCAATGAGTCCCGTCTCGAAACCAAGAGAGTTGCGCCATCGTTCCAACCGGTGCAGGAGGGAGAAGGCGACGATGAACAGGATTGAAGAGGACTTTGCCATGGTGTACAGACTGACAGTCACGTACTCGAGGGCCCAGTTGGAGAGGCCAATGTCCATGGAAGCACAGATTCCGATGGGAGCGAGCCATCGCAGCTGGTCACGGAAAGTGACACGGGTTCGTGGGGATCGGACACATTCGTAGATGAAGCGGATGAGAATGGCGATGAGGTATTTGAGGATGTAGTGACCACTGACGACCAGTAACGGGAGTTTGTAGTTCTGAAAGACATCCTTTGATTATGTTTGTCCCATTCAAACACTCACCTTTATAAACCACTTCTGATAAAACGTGAGCCCAATCGATAACGGATAATACAACAAAGCGATCAAAGCAATCCGGAGCACCATCTCTCTATAGGTCAAATTGGCGTTGTTCACGTCGTTGGCGCTTCTGAAGTGCAGCTCCTCTTCTTCTTCACTGTCGTCACTGATGTCGGCGACAAGTTTCTCAGCTGATACCCGTGTTTGTAAAGCAATCGATTCTAAAACAAGAGACGTGGGTTTTCTTGGAGGCAGCGAAAACAAAGTTCACGCCGATAAGCACAACTCGTTTTTAGGTGTTTTCAACTGAACCTAGAACTGCTATTTTTTGACATAAAATGATGATAGACATAGTGATGGATAGGAAATTTTAAGCTCTACAACTTCATAGTTAACAGTTTTTCAATATCTTGTTTGGTTTCCGAGAAATTACTCAAAATGCAAGTGACAGTTGCTGGCAGTTGGCACCGCTGCGCGTCGCGCGATGTGGCTTTCACAAATCAGTGTTTACCAGTTTTTTTCTGCAAGATATCAGAAAACATTTAACTACTAACTTATGAAGCTTAATATTCCCTATCGATTGGTAGTTTAATCATACATTTTTCACTGAAAACTACACTTTCTACAGGCCCGCAACCTTCCTCACCTGAAGGACCCGGATCGTCGGATTCGAGTAAGTGGTGAGTGGAGGAGGAGAAGCCAGGAAGTCGCATTCAAACGTCTAAATGGTCATGATTGTTCAACCATATCAGAATTATGTATGTAGTTGTCAGTTTCATGTCAATTTGTTCTCTGCATCTCTGTTCTGACTCACTCAGTTTTTTGAAGTTCCGCCGTCTAGATCCTGGCCCCGCCGTCCATCCGTTGGATATTTTCTGCAAAAGAGAAGGTTGGAGCAGTTGTTTTAATGATTTGGAGCTCTGGAGTGAGAGAAAAAGGATAGGGAAAGATAGGGAAAGAGAGAAGTCGGCTTAGGACTTGACTTGGATTAACGAATTGGGTTAACTAGGAAAACAATCGATAAGGAAGTTATCAAAAACGATGAATTTGCCAATTTCTTTGTGAAAAACATGAATAAGAGTTTATCAAATGAAATCAAACTACAAATCTTGGTGGAAAAAAGAGAGATAGAGAGCCCGAAACACCAGGTGTCACATGTTCGGCTGAGCAGAGAGGGGCGTCGTAAAACAACCACATCTGGCAGAGAAATTTTCCAAAAAACTTTCCGATTCGGCAAAAAACTTGCAAAGAAAAGAAAACAATACACACACAGAAAATGTTCTTTTCATTCGGCAAAGAATGGGTGCGGGAAGCGAGGAGACGCAGACACTTTGCGCGAATCGATGCGCTGCCACGATAAATGGACGAGGGGGGCGACCAGGAAGCTAAACTATTTCTCTACATCTTTGCCTTCTTCTAGGAATCGGAATCGGGCTCCAGATGGCTTAGGAAACATTGATTAGAGGGCTCTTCCCTTCCTGGACTCCGAGGAAGGGGTTAATGGACATAGGAGGTGAGTGGAGTTTGCGGAGGTTAGGCGAGAGGGAGACAGAGACAATGGGACGGAGAGTAAGAGTAAACAGAAAAGGAAGTTATCAACCGGAAAACGAAGATAAAGCAGGGGAAAAGAGACAAAAAGAAAAAGAGACTGGTCGGGGGATGAGAGTTTGATCTCGGATCTAGATGTAACGTGTCGGATGTGTGTGTTCACGCGAGGATTTGGGATCGGCGATTCGGAGGATTAGAGATGCATGGGAAGCTTGTTTTATTGAGGAGAATGCAGATGTAAAGTTCATGATCTATTACTAGGATGTTCTGAAGGACAGAGAAGAGGGGCAACGAATTGTGGTTCTTGCAAAAAGCAGTATTTGACAGTGGGCTTGCTTGCGACATGAAGAGAGTATCAATTAGAAACAATTTACACCAGAATCAACAAGAATGAAAAGTGTTCAAATCAACAATGATAAGCAAAGAAAGCACATGGTTTTGGTTCATCAATGTTTACCTACAAACTGTCAAGTTTTGATTCGCTTTGATTCGTTTGCGGAGCGATTGCACCCCGTTGAAAACGTCTGTGTTGACCAGACAGAAAGGGTAACTTGACACTCTTGATACCTCACAGCTCAAAGAACCAGACCACAACATCCATTTCATAACAGGCGGATTACTAGTGCACATGCAATTAGTCTCCCCATTCGCCGCCGTCCTCTCTCCGTCTCTTCCACTCCCACAATGTCTCGATTCCCTTGGCAACGCAACCGGCACGTTTCTCAACTCCCAGGATTGCTTCTCGACTACTACTGAACACTTCTAGTTCTCTATGTCCCAACTAGCAGTGATAAACTATCCACAACTAGAGGAGTTTCTGCAGAAGGATGGACCGACTGAAGATGAAGTCAGAGCGTGGTATGACAAGTTGGCGGAGGTTAGTTTTAAAGTTTTGTGTGAATGTGCAATCGATAGATTATTTTCCCCTTTACAACTTTGTTGTTGATTGTTTTTGGATATTTTACATGGTTCTTGAGATACAGCACAAAAACCAATAGGCACTTTCTGACGCTGACCCTTTGGCGCCGTGCCTACCTACCATTCATCCCTTTCCTGTGTTTTCTGTGAAAAATATTCGAAAACAATCAACTAGTAGTATAAACGAGTGAACATTTGCTATTTCACTATACCCTTTTTCAATTTTCAGTACGAAATAGAAGGCTCTGAAACAGCACCGGAAATCGAGTTGCTCTACAATGGCGCTCGATACCTCATGGGTTTCGGGTTTACCGCTGCAGAAGAGCTTCGAGATGTTGCTGAGCAAGAAGCTGTGACAATGGCAGAGAAGGAGGATCAATGGGAGGAGCAGAAGACTGCATTGAACCTGGAAATAGAGTCATTGAGGGATCGGATCACATCGAAAGCCGAGATCGGGGATTCAACGGAGGCGTTTAGGTACGGAAGGATGGGTGGATTTATTGATTGAATTCATGTGTTTTCAGAGCTCAAATTGATAGTTTAAAGGAGGAGAATAGACAATTACAACAAAGTAATAGAGATAGAGACAGGGAGATGGCAGATCAGAGGGATCGGTTCGAGAATTTGGCGTCGAGAGTTGATACATTGACAAGAGAACGGGATGCTCTTGTTGATCATGTGAGTTTTGCACTGTGAAAAGGTCCTAATGTCCCATTTAGAAAACTCAACTAGAAGACACAATCCGTGAACTCAATCGTCGTCTTTCTGCGAAAACCGAAGACACTGGAGCCGATTGGGAGAGCAAGAAACTGAAGTTGAGGAACGAACAAGTGTTGACTATGAGTCGACAAATGCAGGCAGTGATTACTCAGAACGAAGAGCTTCGAGAAGAAGTGGATCGGGTCAGTGATGCTCTGGAGGAAGCGACAAGGATCATTGAGCAGAGTGCGATAAGGTATTCCGATATGACAGATCAGTTGGAAATCAGTCAGTTGCGTGTGGAAGAGCTCTACCATCAGAACCGTCGGCTTACTCAAATCCTCCCAGAGAACCTCGTAGAACACATTCCAAGATGTATCACGGCCGCTGAAAACATGCTTTCTGGAAAGCCAATTGATAAAGTCAATTTTTTAATGGAAGTCGCTGACTTGTTAACTCCACAGTTTCTCAATGAGGAGGACATGAAGGCGTTGGAAGATCTCACAGGACTCACTGAAGCGGTTGAGCAGAAGGAACGGATAGAACGAGGAGAGGAGAGGATTAGAGCTCTTCAAGAAGAACTGGGGATGGTGGTGGAGGAGTCAAATCGCATGCGTCTTATGATTCGGGAAGATCGAACAGGAGAGAAGGAGAAAGAGTTGGAGCAGCTGAAGAAAGAACTCGTTGACGCCACAACTCTCGCGAGGAACTTGTTCGGAGAAGCCATGGCAGTGGAGCCTGGAAAAGATCCAACGACAACACTTCAGATGAGAGTGTTGCAGTTGGAACATTCGATTGAGCAGTTAAATGAGGAGAAAGAGAAGATGGGAAAGGCAATGGAGGAAATGCAGTTCACACTGGAAAAGAAGGATGAGAACAATGGAGATGTGTTGACAGAGTTGAATCGGTTGAAGGATGTGAGTTTGGAAGCAGAGAGACAGGGAAACAGAACAATGTTTCATTTTGTTTAGGCAAAGTTTGGGTCTGCTCGAGAAGAAATCTCTCGACTTGAAAAGCAGATGAAGTTCCGTGACGATCAAATCGGAAAGCTTCAACAACATTGCACTCTTTTACAGATAGAGTTGGGAAGGTAATTTTCAGCATTCGGACATTCAAAGATCAGTATTTCTCCTTGTAGATACGCGGAAGGAACCTATCAACCCGTTGTTAAGCCAAGAATTCCGCGTGTTATCAAGAGACCTGACATGCTTTTGATAACCAAGCCATCTAAGGATCCGAAAGTTGACATTGGAAAGGAAGAACCATCAAAACCGTCTCCGAGAGTTGTGGAAGATGATTTTCAAGTTTCCGTGAAGCCCAGAAAAGACCCAAAGGTCCCTCAAGATCCTAAAGACCCTCCAACAGCTCAAAGAAGTTCTGACTTCTCGGATGTTGCTCAACAAGCAGTCCTGATCTCCAATTTGTATTATGAAATGATGCAGTTACTTGAGGTAAGTTTCCTTATGCTCCCCATCCACGTGTCTGTGACTTCAGGAAATCTCCTACAAAGACGAAAAGCTCTCCCAAATGCACACTTCTTGGAAATCCACACAGAAACACCATCAAGAACTCAATGCTCAGTTGGAAATGGCTTATGAGGAGATCAAAAAGCTCAAGAAAGAGAACATGATGATAGAGGAACGGACGTTGAATGAGTTGAAGAACACTGAATCCGATGAGTTGCAGCGATTAGTGGAGTCTATAAACATTGGCGGGACAGAGTTGGAGAGAAGAATGGGAGAGGCGACGAGGAAGTTGGTGACGGAGAGAATGGAGAGGTTGAGGTATACTAGACAATGCACGATTCTGAAAACCAAGTTGGAACGATTGGAAGGAGGTATAAGAAGAACCAGGGAGTTGATGAAGGAGAGAGAAGTTACCGATCAACGTGCCATGAACCGGCTGAAGTATGACGTGGATAGAGCGACAATCGAGATTGGACGACTGCAGACACGGGTTCTGCAGAGTGTGCCAACAGAAGAATACGACAAGTTGATGAGGAAGTACAAGAAGTTGATCAAGGAGGGAAGTGGAGTGGAAACGAACAATGAGGAAGTGCCCCGACAGGAGTTGTCCGTCTTTGCAAAAAGCCCGGCGGACGCAGAGATGGAGGCGAGGGAGAATATGCTGAAGAAGATGATAGACGTTGTTTCGGAGCAGAGTGACTTCTGGAACCAAGAGTCGGCGATGCTGCAAGCGGAGAATGAGGAACTCAAGAGGTTTATTGAGGATGTGGAGAACGAGAGCGACTTGAAGAGTGTACTTGGAGCTGTGGAACGACGTCTGTTGGATACGATTCGGGAGTTGAGAGAGAATGAAAGGGAGTATTTGAGGGAGAAGAAAAAGCAGAGAGGAGCTGATGGCGAGATGAGTAGGGATGCGGAGAGGTTGAGGATGGAGAGAATGGCACTGTTGAATGTGGTCAATGTGTTGCAGAGGGAGAACAAGGTGAGGGCACCTACCATCTCTACAGGCCAACATAATATTAGAAAATCTATATTTCCAGACCCTCCGAGACCAATCAATGGGTACCGTGAGTCTCCAACAACTCGAAGTCTTCCGTTCCAACATCTTCAATGCAAAACAAAAAGAACTAGAGATAGCGGCAAAGCTGGAAAACGCCAACCTGATCAAAGAAGAGTCAGAAACCGAACTTCTCCGAGTTAGAGCTCTCAAAACAGCTAGTGAAGTGCTGTCCACATTCGACGGACGGGAAATCCAACTGCAGAGCAACAATGAACTCACTGAGAGTCAGCTTCAACAAGCGTATTTCAATGCGTCACAACAGAGCGCCAAGGCAAAACAATTCGAGCGAATGGTGCATTTGAAAGAGCAGAGAGTCACAGAGTTGAACGATGAGTTGAGAGAACTGAAGCAGTGGAATCTGGAGTTGATAACTACGGTGGAGGGGATGAAGGACTTTAGAGGACGGAGGGAGTCTCATCACAAAGCGGAAGCGATTTCAAGACCCAGTGAGCTTCAGACGATTCCGGAAAGAGTTGAAGAAGAGAGTCCTGGAAGGGAAAGTGACTATGAAATGGATATCAGGAGTGAGACTTCTTCATCAGACATTTCCTCCTCCGAAAGAGTCATCGTTCGAACCATCGTTCAAGACAACGTCGAGGCTTTTGAGGCCAGAATCAAGGAGATAAAGACAGCGGCACAACTGGCAGTTCAGGGATACAAAGAGCAGTTGGAACTCAAGGAGATTGCCATCGAACGGTACAAACAGCTTCTCAGGGAGAAGATTGATGAGGGAGTGCAGGTCATTGAAAAAGTGGAAATTGTACATCAAGAAGTGGAAGTTCCGGATAAAGAAACAGAAGGAAGGCTTAGAAACTCTCAAGACAAAGTAAAAGAGCTAGAGGAGGAGATTCGAAGGGTCAAGGCGATGGCAAAGAAGATCAGGAAAACTGATAATGAAGCACCAGAAGCCCTGGAAGATAACAGAGAGTTCAATGAAGCAGAGGTGCAGACTGATTGGGAGATGGCGCTACCACAGCCATCCAATAATGCGAATGAAGATCAGGAAGAGGAAGAGGATGATGTTCCAAGATCTGCAAAGTCCGGGAAATCCGAGAGGGTTAGAAGATTGGTAAGTTCTCTCAATTCCGCTTGAAAGAACGATCCACATACGCTTTTCTGTTTCAGGAAGAAGAAATGCAACTAATGCAAGAACTCGTCGCCAAATCCGACTCGAAAGACGGTGAAAACATGCGACAGAAGTCGGAGATCCGAGATCTAAAAGCCCGTATCCAACGACTCACCAAAACGAACAAACAACTGATGGCTACGTGTGAACAGATAAAAGAAGATGCCCTAGCGGAATTGTCAACTTTCCGAAGGAATAATGAAAATAGTGATGAGAGGAGGATGACAGATTTGAGAGTGGAGTTGGAGAGACTGCGGAGTATGAATAAGACCTTGAGAAGTGCGAATGAGGAGTTGAAGGTGGAGTTGAACAGGGTTAAGCAGTTGGTGGAGAAGAGGAATAATAAGGTGGGCTCACTAAAAAGGAAGAGTTTGAAACGTTTTGAACTGTAGAACGAGCCGGATGAATGGGAGAAGAGAAAACGACAAGATGAAGTGATAGCTTCTTATAGAGAAAAGTTGAAGAGTGAGTTTCCCGAGTTGAAGATCTATTCAAAAGCAAGTTCAGAGAAAGAAACCATGGAACACGAGTACATTGATAAACTCGGAAAACGAGATAGACTCATTGAGACAATGAGAAACGATCAGGCGCTAAGGAGCACGGAGATTGAAAGACTTCAGAAGAAGCTGAAAGCGGTGACCATCTTGTCTTTGATTCTTTTCCTCGAACTTGAACGTTTCAGAATGACGCAGCCACCATCAAACTTCAAGCTAGCAAAGAATGGAAGCAGAAAGTTGAGCTCTTAGAAGCAAGTGTTACCAAGAAGAATGAAGAGCTGACATCAGCGAATCGGAGCTTCTCTAGTGTCAAGAAAGAGTTGGACACTATCAAAACTCGGCATGTAAAGGAGATTGAAAGGATCCGAACGGAAAGCAATGCACTGATGATCAAGGAAGTGACAAAAGCGAGGGAGGAGACGAAGAAGGCGATGACTGTGATTCTGCCAGAGCGTCGGTCAAGAGAGATACAGACGGATCCGGTGGTGGAGTCGAAGGGGTCGAGTAGATCGAGTAGTGGACGTCAGAGACCTGTGCTGTCTTCCTCATCGTCTTCTGGATCCCTAATAATTAATCCATCGCCTCCAAAGTCAGGGAATAGAGGAAGACAAGAAGAAATTCCTAGAGAAAGAGTCTCACCTCCAAAACCCGTTGTCACCTCTCCCGAACGCAAGTCCTCTAGCAGTTCATCTAGCGGAAGATCAATTTCAAGACCAATTGAAAAGCTAATCCTGCAAGAAGAGCATTTGGACAGATACAGTGTTCCGAGTGTACGTAGCTTTGATAGAGCGGAAAGAGCAGAGTACTATCAGTTGAGAGACAGTTTGCAAATGGTAACCTTTCAATACCCACTAAACACATGTAAAAACTGTTCTTTCAGACACAAACCCGACTCATTGAGAGCCAGGAAAAGCTCATTCAAATGGAACGGGATTACTCTTCGCTTTATGAAAAGTTTGATAGACTTAGGATGCGGTCAGAGAGAATGGAGCGGGAGGAGAAACCGACTGGTGCTGTGCTACTTCTTTCGGATAAATTGGCGGCGAAAGATAGGGAAATTGCTCAATTGGTAAACTGTTTGCTTATCTTGCTCTGATAAACGTTAACTTACAGAAAAACCAAATTGCTCATCTACAAAGGACTGTACACCTGCCATTTTAAAACTTTTCTCGTCAATTGTTTCAATAAAGCCTGCTTTACATATCCCCAATGATTGATTGATTGACTGAACCAGATGCATTACCACATTCGCGACATGTCGTGGGGTGGGTTTCAGAAGTTTCAAAGTTTCAAGATAACGTGTTGACTTTCTTGGTTTCATAAACTTTTTTACGTCTTGCCGATTTCCACGTGCTTCCCGTTATTCTCCACTTCACTCCATTCCCAATCAACAATCTTCTATCGGATTCAATGGTCGCTTGCAACATGTTCAGGTGTGCTAACATCCTTCTCACCATTCTTTTCTTCCTGCTCATTAATGCACCATGTAAGTTCAACACCTAAAACACCAGAAACAATGTGAAATGCAATCACCAGCAATCGCCGCTGGAAAAAGTCCAGGGACTTCGAGAAACCCGTCAAATCGATCGATGACGATGCTGCCGAAGAAGGAGGTGATGGCGATGGTGTCGGTTTTCCGATTCAAGTGAGAATGGATAAGAGAATCGGGAAAATTTGAAATGTTTAGTGTCCTCGTCATGGGCGGCGCCTTCAACATGCTCTTCTCCCTCATCAACCTCATTCTCGGCCTTGTCAACTTCTACTTGATCTTCGGACGATACAACTCTCGGGTCGTTCAATCCGCCGCAAAGATCAACTTGGCAGTGGAAGAACTCAAGAATCGGGAACTCAATCCCAAGATCAAAAGTAACCTGTGTCCCAATATCTAAAGAAAACCCCTTGTTTCAGTGGGTCTCTCCCGTGAAATCCCACCACCCACCAACACAGCGCCGTTGTTGACCGAGGTGTTCGCGTTGATGAAGGAGCCGAGCCCGCTATTCGACGGGACCAACTGCTTGTTGGATGGACAGAAAGAAGCCCGCCTTCGCAAGCTAAACGTAACTATCTAAAACAGTATCGGGTTCCTTAATAATTGCCATCTTACAGCCCGAGAAAGATGAGACGACTGGAAAAGCGACGAAGAAGGCCAAGTCTCCAAAGCCAAAGTCGGCCGGACAATCGAATGACGCTCCGAAATCGCCAGCCACAACTGAACTCAAGAAAAATAAATAAATAGGTTTTATTCATAGAGTTCTTGTTATCCTTTCCCATTGTTTATCAGAAAATCAGAATCAAACTGTCTTTCCGTCAATCGGCGCTCGAGTCCGAGTCCGCGACGGGAACGGGACGCGGCCACTCAAAACAAAATTTAGTGATTCACCGTTTTTGCTCTTATTTCGCTTGTTTTTGCCTGTTTTTCTTGAACTTTTTGGTGAAAACATTTGAAAAATTGTGTTTTCAAATGTTTTCTACAAAAAAATTTTTAAAAAAGCGTCGAAAATGAGCAAAATAAAGGTGAAAACGGTGAACCGCTCATTCTTATTTTTTGTGTCGAGGGAGCATGCCGCCGCGACGACGGAAGCGAGAGCACCGATTGACGGATAAGACACAATCAAGTGTAACACATTTATTAGCAAAGTCACGAAAACTTCACAGAAATTATAGCACGAGCAATCATTGTACAGTTGTTAGTTAGCAGTCGACTGCTAACAAAAAGTTTCAAGATGATCCGCATCATCCCGTCAACGGTCCATCCACCCTTCCCCCATTCCACTCAATCTTCACATCTGCTGGCGCCACCGTCGAAGAGGAATTCGAAGCGGAAGTGAGAATCGCCGTCGCCACACTTCCCACGGCATTCGACAACGGCGCAGCGGCAATGGACGTTCCGTTGACAGTGGAATTTGATCCGCCGACAAATCCGTTTATCGCCTCACCGGCACTTCCCACGAGATCTTTCGCGTCGTTGACTAGTCCGCCGACTGCCGTACCGTTCAGTTGATCTCCAATCCATGTTTGCGACGTATTTAGGAACGTTCCAGAGTGCTCTTTCGTCTCGTTCCAAGCCGAAGAGATAAAGTTTCCAGTGCTGTTCATGGCACCGCCAACCCACGTCTTTGTGTTGTTCAGGAAGCTTCCAGTAGTGTCGTTGCTAGATCCCAATGAGTTCCAAGCGTTGGATAGAAACTCTCCAGTACTGAGAAACATTAAAATAGATAGTTCGAAACACGAAAATCTCCATACCTGTCCAGTTTATCATCAATCCAATTTTTCGTGTTGTTCAGAAACGTTCCACCAGTACCATTAGAGCTTAGCGCTTGACCTATGACGTTTCCAGTGTTGTTCAGAAAGTTGGAAATGGGGTTGGAAGATGAGTTAGAAGAAGAGGAACCTGGAGAAACACTTTTAGAAGACTAGAAAGAAGAAAAGAGGTCGTACCACCTAAGGTATTCCCAATGAAGGTCTTTGTGTCATTGAAGAAGTTCCCCGTTGAGTTGATCATACTTCCAACCAATCCACCCAATGGTTTAGATGTTGTTGTAGTTGTCATTGTTAGGGAAGACGCTGTTGTTGAGGTGTTTGACGGCTTCTGATCTCCACCTCCGAACACTGAATGCCATGTGTTACTGATCCAGTCACCGGCTTTCCAGATGATTCCTGGGGATTCTGTGGAAGTTCCTGGGACTCCGGTGGGAGCTGGAGAGCTTGCTGATGAGCTTGCAGAAGCCCCAGAAACAGTTGAAGACATCAGAGGAGCAGGAGAGCTAGATGAAGAGGTATCCCGCTTAACAACTGCTTGGGAAGATTCCGAAGACATCGTTGAAGCGGAAGTAAAGACGGATCCGGAAGCAGTTTGATTGAAAGAAGAGATCAAGGCCTCGATGATTGGGGGATTGGTGATTTGGTTTAGAGGACCGCCGACAATGGAGTAGGTTGGAGCCTGAGCTACGTGTTGGGAAATGGTTCCATTGGTGGTACTATTGGAAGATTCGGTAACAGCAGGGTGAGGTGTGGTAGGTGCCATGGAAGTTCCAGGAGCTAGAGTAGTTGCAGACGGATCAACCGGATGAACTGTAGTTGGAGCTCCACCAGCCGCAGCGGAAGTTCCAGATGTTCCAGGAGCTCCAGTAGTACCTTCCGAGGCAGCTGGATGAACAGTTGTAGCTCCAACTCCACTGATCTCTGAACTTCCATTAGAACCGCCGGAAGCGACCGGAGCTGCGGTAACCATTGGTGGGTTGTTGAAGTTCAACGGGCCAGTGATCATAGCCATGGTAGGAGCCGGGGGCGCTGTGGTTCCTGGAGATCCAGTAGACACAGATCCAGGTTCTATTGAAGTCACTGATCCATTGGAGCTGGGAGATCCAGAAGATGCTGAAGCTCCATGAGTTACTGCTGCCGTTGGAGCAGTTGGCACCAACGTCATCGCAGTTCCCGGCTTCACAGTAGTTGCATTCAAATACCAGAAATCTGACAATGTGAATGTTTCCGGAGAATGACTCCCAGGTCCCTCTTCCTCGAAAGGCGCCTCTGTATCCATGTTGGCTTCAGTGACAAGAGGTTTTCCAGTAGCAGTGACAGGATTAACTGGCATGAAAGTAGCAGCTCCAGGATCAGAGAGGTGACCTCCACTGACAGTTGGGCCCGTTCCATAAGTAGTTGGAGTATTGGTACCCCAGACGCTAACCGTTGATTGGCTTCCACTGGGACTTGGAGTGGTTCCCCAGACACTGATAGTTGGAGCGGTTCCGTGAGTCGTTGGTGTACCTGTTCCCCAGACACTAATTGTAGGAGCGGTTCCAGGTGTAGTCGGGCTAGCAGTCCCCCAGACGCTAACAGTTGATTGAGACGCTCCTGAAGGCATGCTAGTGGTTCCCCAGGCACTGACAGTAGGAGCAGTTCCATGAGTGGTTGGAGTAGCAGTTCCCCAAACACTGACCGTTGACTGTGAAGCTCCTGAAGGTGTGTTGGTGGTTCCCCAAACACTAACGGTCGGAGCAGTGTTTCCTAAAGCAGTTGTTCCCCAGACACTGACAGTGGGAGCTGTTCCAGATGTAGTAGGGCTCGCAGGGTAGAGAGGACTCATTGTGGATCCTGTTGCAGATGTTCCTGGCGTAGAAGGACTTGCTGGATACAAGGGGCTCATCGTTGGACCTGTTCCGACAGTTCCTAGAGTTGTTGGGCTAGCAGGGTAAAGCGGACTCATGGTAGATCCAGTAGCTGCAGTTCCCGGCGTTCCAGTTCCAATCGTTCCTCCCGCCATTGTTGGCATTGTAGATGCAGGGTACAGCGGACTCATGGTGGAACCAGTTCCAACAGTTCCTGATGTGGTTGGACTTGCTGGATACAATGGACTCATCGTGGATCCAGTAGCTGCAGTTCCTGGAGTGCCTGTTCCGATTGTACCCCCTGCCAGGGTTGGCAAAGTAGATGCAGGGTACAGCGGGCTCATTGTAGATCCTGTACCCATAGTACCCGCGGAGGTGGATGCTGGATACAGTGGACTCATTGTGGGTCCCGTCGCAGCTGGAATCCCAGCTGCCACTGTTGGCGTGGAGTTTGCTGATCCTATAGGCATTGAAGGAGTTGTTGCGGGATAGAGAGGGCTTATTGTGGACCCAGTAGGGAGTGTGGGAGCAGTTGAGATAGTGACAAGCATCGGGGTGACTCCTCCAACTCCTCCAACTCCACCACCGTCCATTAGCGGGGTGCTGCCAGGATGGCTGACTGTGGAGGATCCTGTTGTCCATGTTGTCCCTGGGCTTCCCGTTGGTGACAAAGTAACCTCTGGAGCTTGAGATGGAGGAACTGTTGGAATGTTTGACATGTTTGGAGCATAGGATGCTGGCCAGATGTAGCAAAGAGGGACCTGGGGATAGAGATAGGACATGGGAAGTGGAGAAGAGTCGGTGGTGTAGACGGTGTCTGGAACGATCATTTGAAACTTTCTCTTCAGGTTTCCTTTACCAATATCATAAAACTGAAAGTGTTTCCAAAGCGGAAGAGTCGCTCCACAATCCCCCAGTCTCTTTGCACAATACATCGCTTCTCCCGTCTCAATGTACTCCTCATAAGGCCGATTCTGTTCTTGGCCAGTCACGATTAACTTGTGATCGAGGCGATCTGAAAATAACCATAGTCTAACACGAAAGTTTGAAGGCCAAGAGCTAATGAGCAGGTGTTTGTTATTCCAATCAAAATGACTCACGGAAATATCCAGTCTGATTATCAAATTGCTGCTGTAACTTGACCAAACAGCTGCATGCGGTGCTCTTCGACGAAGTCAACACCTTACCGAGAACACCTGTCTGGTTATACCCGACTAGGCTTGCATCCGTGGAGGGGAGAGTTGTGTAGTAGTGATCTCTTTCAATCCCATCAACATAATTGTCGTAGATCTTGAGATCACTGAGAGCTGATAAAGGGGTGTCAAAGTTCAGGGTTCCACATGTTGGACGGGCTGCTACTGTTCCCGTGGCAACTGTCCATGCGTAACAGATTGGAAGGAATTCTTGATTGTACCCGTCATACATGATACCTTGGTTGAAGGAGTATGCATGAACTGGAATGTTTTACTGTGATGATCATCTAGCAAATACACACTTACACACTCCCCCATTGGATATCTTGTAGTACCTATACACAGGTATCGTTGCTCCACAATACCCATTCGATGTGGCGCAAATGAATGATGTAGCGTTGTCTTTTCTGAAAATGACTCATGCCCTTCCCCATGACTAAATATCACTCACATATAATGAGATGGCAAGTAGAAAGAGTGTTCCGAGTCGAAGAACAACACAGTTGACTGATTCCCTTGGAATGAGTCAATGTATCTGTTCAGGGTTACTGTACACGACGTCGGGCACGTGGAATTGTTGTTGGTGAGGATTCTAACTGGATCAGAGATTTGATCAAAAGAATTGGATGGAGCAGAAGGAGCAATCTCGTAGGACACACGATCGTCGTCAATGGCGAACTCGTTGTTGTAGACTTCCACGGTTTCTGAGTGATGGGAAACAGTTGATATTTGACTCAAGACAAATTTGAAATTAGCAATCGATAGGAAATTTTCTGCTCTACAATTCATCAGTAAACAATTTTTTGCTATCTGTACTCTCCACAAAGCAGCGGTCGGTTTACCAACACGCGCTCTCGTGCTACCCCTGCTTAAGCCAAGATAGGGATTGGAAAACTCGCTATATCTCAAAAACCAAACAGTTTCGTAAAAAGTTGTCAACTACAAAAACAATCAGCATAAAATTTTACAGAAGACAACAGCATACACTTTAATGCTGCTCAACTAGCAAGTGATGAAAACGTACCGAGAACATCGGTGTCTGCCAACTTCACTGATGAGCATTCCTGGCATTTCACATCCGCTGAGCAGTAGAAGAGTAGAAGGATAAGAGTCAACAATCCCATCCGCGAAGGGTTATTTGTCTGAAACTTGCACTGTTGAAACGTGCCAGATAGAAACTCTGAAAAGGGGCGGAGCCAAATTTCCATGGAAACCGGCGAGCGGGGTACATTTCGAGTGCTCATAGAGTCTTGCGAGACAAGTAAACAAGTTGAAAAGAGTGGAATCAGATACTTGGAAACTGGGTTACTCATAATCACGTTTCCGCTTAGAAACAGAGAATTTGAAACGAAAAACGGAAATCTCTTTTTTGTCGATCAAAAAGTTTTCGTTTTCCTCTCGGTGTTTTGGCGCAGTTCGTCGCCGGGAGAGAAGAGAGCGGATCAACAGAGGGATTTTCGAAGTTGGACAGTCTTTGGTCTGATGAAAAAGGACAAATGAGGACCGAACAGGGATGGAAACTTGAAGAGAAACAAGGAGAAAGGTGTGATTTTGTTATTTTGGTTTGTTTTGGCGCTTGGCATTGACTTTTGGAAAGGCTTCACTTGCAGTGATTTCCGATGTGTTATTGTTGACCAGTTGAATGTTTTGGTAGCTCGAAAAGGCTCAAAATGGTCGGAGCAGAGAGGAAATAGAAGAATGCTTTATTCGAGGGTATATCATGAGCTCATTTTTTCTTCTTATCAGCTCCGAACACGTCTCCACCAACTGCCGCCAGGGTCTGATAGTTCGGATCCATTGTGGCCGCTTTTTGGTTCTAAAAGAGAAACATTTAGAGAAATATAACACTTCTAGATACCTTGTTAGCTGGCTGAGTTGGCTTCTTCCCGTCCGCAGCTCCTCCAGCCTTCTTGTCAGCTCCAAACACATCACCACCAACTGCCGCCAATGTCTGATAGTTCGGGTCCATCGTCGCAGCCTTCTGGTTCTTGTTTGCCGGTTGTTGCGGCTTCTTCTCTCCACCACCGGCTCCTCCATCATCCTTCTTCTCCTTGTCAAACACGTTATTGTTAAGTCCAGCAAGAGTTTGGTAGTTTGGGTCGTGGGTTGCCGCCTTCGCATTGGTATCCTTCGGGGGAGCAGGTCCACCGGCGCCATCAGCAGCTGGTGCCGCACCATCCTTCTTGTCGAAAACGTTGTTGTTCAGTCCGGCGAGTGTCTGGTAGTTGGGATCGTGGGTAGCTGCCATTCCAGGCTTTCCAGCAGCAGGTGCAGCGGGAGCAGGAGCACCCCCAGCACCTCCATCCTTCTTCTCGAAGCAGTCATTGCCGATGCCAGCCAGAGTCTGATAATTCGGATCGTGGGTTCCAGCCATTGGAGGAGCCGCTGGTTTCGGTGCAGCTGGAGATGGTGCGGCGTCGGCGGTCGGGTTGGCGGCGGATGGAGCGGGAGCCGGAGAGCTGCTCTTCTTCTCATCTTTGTCCTTGTCCTCCTTGTCAGTTTTGCTGGATTTGCCACCTCCTCCAGAATCACTATCAGCCGGCTTCTTCTTCTAGAAAATATCACTCATTTGAAAAGTTCTGTCATCTAAGAAAACTCACCCCGCCGCAAAGAATCGGCACGAAGACGGCGAGCGTGGCGGCTGTTGCCAAATTCAAGACGATTCCGATGATATCATGAACGTCCATTGGATCGGGTCGACGGTCACAAACTTCCAGTTGTCTCTTTCTCACGAAGTCGAACGAGTTGGGAATAAGTGAGATAAAGGGGAGTGAAGAGGGAAGTGCTGATTACACGTGGAAGTTACATTTGGAAGTTCACGTTCAGAAATGAAATGAGACGTCAACTATACTAATCAGAAGCTGTAATAAGCGTGTCGTTTTGTAGTTGTACTAATGGAGTTTCTCTGTGTCTTCTGACCTGAATCAGACTCTCTAACAGGGCAAATTTGGATTCGTATAGTCCTACAATCCCTGGGTGTCATGACACCATGAAACTACATCTCTGGCGTATAAAACAGCGATTAGAGCAGCAGCAACACCATCTTCATTCATTCCTTCTCCACTCTCGAGTACCCGCGTTCATTGAAGCAGATGCCAGTTATTCGAGCCTTCTATTCAGAATAACTGGACCTCCTTCAACGAATGCTGCTACTCGGTCTTTTCCATTTTTGTCCCCTTCAACTTTTCAAAGACAGACTTTTTCTGCCGGATCCCACCTCGGACACAACAAACAAACCAAGAGAGCGTTTCGTGGAATCCAAGCTCTGGGGTTGAGTGGAGCAGGCAGCGGGCAGACCGAAACTGTTATCTGTTGTCACGAGGAGGAGGAAAAACTGCGAAACACTTTTTTTTCGGTCAGAAGATCAAGGAACGGAAATGGCAAATGGGTTGACGTCCGTGATATCATCGGAGCGTTGATGAAACAAACATGGTGAATTGAGAAGAAGAGGCCTGCCGATAGAATGGTTCTTGAAGTCATCACTTGTCCGTTCTCTTCTCTCACTTATTCCCAACTCGTTCGACTCCGTGAGAAAGAGACAACTGGAAGTTTATGACCGTCGACCCGATCCAATGGACGTTCATGATATCACCGGAATAGTCTTGAATTTGGCAACAGCCGCCGCACTCGCCGTCTTCGTCGCGATTCAATGCGGCTGAATGAGTTGCTGTGAATCACTGTAAAATTGCGGAAACGGAGTGAATTCAGAAGGAGAAAACTACTGATAGGGATTCTGGAGATGATGGATCCCACAATACTGACAAGGAGGACAAAGAAAAAGATGACAAAAGAGCTCTCCGGCTCCAACTCCATTCGCGCCAACCCGTCTGCCACAACGTCTCAATCGCTACAGACACTCGTCGGAGAATGGCGCGTCCTTCCCGTTGTAGAAGTTTCCCAAAAACCATCGTTATTGCTGTAAACTGCTCATTCGATCTTCCCTACTATTAGTACTCACAACTAACAAAAATAAGATTGTCCTGTTCCCAAGCCCCTGAACAAACTGTTCCTCTTCCCGAGATTGTTTGACACTTTCGTAAGAGACTTTCAAAATTCAAATTAGCGTGTGGATGGGGCTGCTTGGAGGCAAACAAGAGTTGCCTCAAAACATTCCCCCACTCTCTGTTTACCCACTCGTCCTTCCATCCCGCCCCATCTTTTCTCGGGGAGCCCCCCGACTCACTCAGGACACTCTTGATCGACTTTCGTCATGGCTACCTGGGGTAAGTCGAGCTTTCTTCTATCTTCATGCTCTTCTACATGGCTGTTTTGTAGAACATGAACTCCGCGAGATGTTCTCGCTCCACGACAAGGATATGAGTGGATTCATCAGCAAGGACGACGTGATTTGCATGTTGTTGGGAGCCGAGAAGGACGACAAGAAGGATCCGGTGTTCAAGACGAACCTCAAGTTTTTGATCCAGGTCATCAAGGAGGCTGATAAGGACGGAGACTCCAAGATCACTTTTGATGAGTTCAAGGAGTACATCAACAAGGTCACTTCCTAATTTACCCGTTTCTATTACAACAAAAAGTTTTCAAATCAACATAACAATTATAACAATCTAAATCTTATGAATAAAGCTACAAAATACAAAATCGAACAATCACAGTTACGAGCTAAAATCCTTGAGCGTCCACTTCTCCTCCTCAGCCATTTCTTTCTTCTTCGGTTCAAAAACCGATCTGGCGGGTGGAAGAGCATTCGGTTTGTCTGCCAGCATCTCCAGGGTGATGTCTTTGTGCATGTAGTCGTACAGGAAGAGTCCGGGATGCCTGAAAGATGTGGTGTTTGGTGTTTGAACCTGATCGCGCACAATCAGAGTGTCAAATGCCAAAGGTTTCAAGGAAGAAATCTAAAGCTTGTTGACTCTAAATTCACGCGCAGGCAGGTTCAGGTGGTTATCACGAGTGGAAGTGTACTGTTTACTTGATAACTATGATACAATAATAGCTCACCTCACACACTGCTCGTAATACCCCTCAGCCATATCAGCAAACTGCTCAATGCCCAATCGAATCGACGTCGTCGTCGGATCCACTCGACACCTCCTCAACAGCTCATCAGCCAACTCGTCCTCCAATTCCTCCGGATACAACGTCTTCACTCCCTTCCTCACGTACTTCTGCCTATAGTGAAACACTTGTCGACACAGTTTCTCCAGAACTTCAAATGGTACGGTGACAAGCGGCTCTTTGCGAGGTTCAAACCGAACTACTCCCACATCAACTTTGGGTCTCGGCACGAAACAGGCGCCGGGGATTTCGAAAACCATCTTGGGCTCCGAGACGTATTGAGCCATGATGGAGATCCGAGAACGGGTGTCACAAGCAATCGGCGAGCAGAGTCTCTTGGCGACTTCTAATTGGAATGTGAGGGTTAGAGGGACCCGTCCGTACTGCCAAACTCCTCGTCGATACGACATATCCTTCAGGTACTTGATGATGAGTGGAGAAGCGATGTTGAATGGTAAGTTGCCAATGACATGCATCGCTGGGAGCTGAGAGTCGTGCCAATCGATCGACGGTGGACGATTCGGTTCGTTTTTCCAGATGTCGCCGATTTCCGTTCGAAGAGCATCGTGATGGTGGATGAACATTCGGGAGTCTGCTGCTTCGGCGAGGTGCTGAAATATATCTTTTTTGGCTGGTTTATAATGAAGATCCCATAGAAAATCCCTCTGTTGATCCGCTCTCTTCTCTCCCGGGGGCCCGCCCTTTTTCGGAGTTTCTTTCGGGACAATCAGTGCAAGTTCCAGACTCATAACTTCAATCAAATTCTTACCTGTAACGGCGGAATAAACCTGCTATCAATCTCCACCACATCCAACCGTGCCGCCCCTGCCTCCAGAATCGCCCGAGTAATGCCTCCGGGTCCCGGACCGATCTCGATGACCCAATCGTCCTGTTTGACTTTCGCGTGTCTTGCAATCTTCTTGTTGATGTTCATATCCATTAGATAGTTCTGCGAAAGGATCTTCTTGGCTCGAAGACGGTACATGTGGATGAAGTCTCGGAGTGCCGGAAGGGGAGGTAGTCGGGATGTCATCTGGATTGTTTGGATTGTCTTCTGGAGGAGTCGGAATGGGTAGAAGTAAAGGATCTGCTGTTTAACAGAGGTTTAGAGTTTCTCCCTATCTAAGATTCACTTTTATCATATTGAAAAGTAACTGAATGAAGAAGAAAGAGACGAATACAAAGAAAAAAAGACAGACGAATTATTATGATCAGAAATCTGGGAAGGGGAGCAATAAATAGGGACAAGGAAGCAAAGAGGGGAAAGATAAAGCCAGTGGAAAGAGGTGTAGAATCTGAAGGAAGCATCGAGTAATACCTAACACAACCACGGGAAATCAAAGATGCTCAGACAGTTGTGTTCATTGTTCATCAAGAGGGAATGAGTACGAAGGGAAAAGGATCAGTTCAGCGAGGCGTTCACTTTTTCGTCGTTTTGTCGAGGTCCTCACGGATCAAATCGACAAACTGCTTGTAGGCACGCTCCAGATCGTCGTTCACGATGACTTGATCGAACAGTGTCGGGTTCTTCTCGACTGAAAAATGGCTTTTTCATCAAAAGGAACGTGGTTTTTGCAACACTTACTCTCCACAAGATCCTCGGCGGCATGCTGAAGACGCTTCTGAAGGCTTTCCTCGGTTTCCGAGCCTCTTGCACGTAGTCGCTCCTCGAGAAGCTTGATGGACGGCGCACGAATCAGGATGTATCTGGCGTCGAGGTGGCTGTTCTTGATGTTCCGAACTCCTTGAAGCTCAATGTCGAGTACACAGATCTTGCCGCTGTTCTCGATCTCTTGGACAGTCTTTTTGCTGGTTCCATAGGTGTTACCGCTGAATGTAGCGTACTCGAGGAACTCTCCGTTCTTGATCATCTCTTGCATCGTATCTTTTTCCGTGAAGTAGTAGTGCTTTCCGTGCTCCTCACCGGCTCTTGGAGCTCTTGTTGTGTCTGCAAATCTTCTTTGGCCAAGATTTCCAGACAAAAACTCACGAGAAACGCTGAAAACAAAGCTGCTCGGGAACTCCTTCATGGCTCGGGTCAGGATGGTGCTCTTGCCTCCTCCAGACGGTCCGGACAGCACAATCGGTCGACACGGCATCTTGCGGACTGAAAATTCAAAGTTTCTGATGGAATTTGAGTGAAAATCCTTCGAAATCATGGCGAAACCCCTCAGAAAAGACATACCAAAGCTACTGAATATCGCAGTTGTTAGCTTCATGGCGCGTGGCTTTGTTAGTAATAAACAGTAACTAGTAAACACGTGCAAATCTCTGGATTGCGGTGGAGCGCGTTTGTCTTGGTGCTTCGTTCGAAAAAAATCGCTGATTCTGCGCTTCTGGCCTAAAATTTCGAGCTTATCAGCTGTCTTATCAGTGAGCTCCGACCCGGTCAAAGTGCTACTCTTATCGTGGAAAATGAGGGAAACTGGAGAAAATCGTCACTTTTTGAGTTGCCTAATATGGTGAATTCGGAGAAATTTTAATAATTGAAACAAAAATACATGGAAGGAAGCAATCTTAACATGAAACCGGGACAGTGAAACTTTTCGAAATTTAGGCCAATTTGCTAAGCGTGACGAATTTCTTGGCCTAAAATGTTGCAAACGCGGAAGTTAGTCCATGTGTTGAAAGGATTTCGACAAACAAATTGGCTAACGGGAGCCACGCCCACTTTTCCAATCTTTGCAGAAAGCGTAGGAGTGAAATTGATGGATTTTCAGCGAATTTCTATTAAAATTCTTTGATTCTCTTTTTAAAAAAGCCGACAACAACGCAGAAACCCTCGACAAAACCCCGATGATCATGGGGAGGATTTGACGGGTCGGGGGGAAAGCCCATTGCGCACACAATTCTCGCCACGTCGTCTTTGTTTCGCTGTCGGCGCTCTCCTCGGAAACTGTGATTTCTCCGGAATATGGTCCGGTGAAAGAGGGATGAGAGAGAGACGGAGAAGTGTATGCAAATCGGATGCGATAGCAACAGTTTGCAACATAAAATGGAGAAAAATGAATGCGAAATTTGACAGAAAAACCGTAACCCTGAAGCTTCTTCCCTATTTCGTTGCGAGACCCATAAAACATTTTAGGGTTTGCGCCTTGAATACTGTAATACTTTTTCGTTGAATTTTATTGAAAATCATGAAAATTTTTGGGGTTTCTGATACAAAATCAATCGAAAATGGAGAAAAACTGACAATTTTTACGATCATAATGTTTTTTTTCAAGTCATAAAACTTATTCTTTACCTTCTCGACTCCGACTTCTAGCTCTTTGTTTTTTGGCTTGATGGAGAAGAAATAGAGAGTACATTTCACAATTTTCAGTGATTATCCGAAATTTCTAGTGAAATGAGCCGTGGAAAAGAGGAAACCTGGCAGTTGCCTAATCCCCGAATATACGTAATCATCCTCTCCGCCTATTCACCGAATATCACGAGGAATTCGGGATTAGTTTGCGGATTTTCAATTGTGCTCAACTAGAGAAAACTTACAATATTCTTGAATAATAGTCATTTTCCAAGGCTTCTAGGGGTACTAGCGGTCAGTGCGCTTCTTGATTAGTAGTGAAATGTTGCATTTTGTGTGTGTTTCTGTGTGTGTACCTTTCCTGTTATCAGCAAGTCATGACGGCTCTTAAATTATCACTGTCACCGTCACGTGTGCTCTAGTTGGACAAAATAGTGATGCGGTGAGGTGAGAGTCATCAAATTCAAGAGAATCTAGGACGAAAACGAGGTACTGCGGTCATGGCAGTTGATCATATCCTTCAGACCTATTGATTTGCACAGAAACAGACTGAAAAAGGCATCCGTAGGCTTACGAAGACTCAAAAAGAGCCAAAACACCTCGAAAGTGACCGTAAGAAACTCACACTTTGCTCCGACAGAATTAGACCAAAACCAGGCGGCACGATAGGTGGCGTGCATGAATACCTCAAGTTGCCAGTCGCCTTTTATACTTTTTCCCCTCCGTCTCTCTCTCGCTTCAAATCTTATTTATCCCGGTCGTCACGGCCGCTTATGACGATGTGGGGCGATAAACACGGATGAGCAGACCGGATACACAAGCCATTAGGCGAAATTAGAAAGTAGTAAGATTGGGTGATTCAGATAAAGTCAAATGATATTTATCGTTTACAAGAGAACGTTTCCTTACTAGGAGATCAAAAATGATTATTTACAATGAATACGCGGTTAATAGGGGCACATCGACATTTATTGTTCTTCGTCCGAGGTGTTGATGTCCTCTTGCGATTCGTTCAGTCGACGGCCCATGCTCTGATCGTGAGCCAATTGACGACGTCTCTCCTCTGCGCGAGCTCTCTTTCTGGCTGAAAACAACAAGATTATTTGATGTAGATGACTAGGATATGCTTACCTCTCTCCCTCTGCTCTCTCTCCGTGGCGATTCCGAGATCTGCAGTCCGGTACTTGCAGAGTCGCTTGTCGGTGATGAACACATCAGTGACTCCCTTGAGCCGTTTTCCACCACTCGGCGAGTTGACGTACACCGCCTGCTCTCCGAGCCAAGAGCGCACAGGCTTCACACGAGTACGGGTCGATCTTCTCAATCCATCGTCGTTGGCTTGCGGTTTGACTGAAAATTATGGGTTCAGTTTCGAAAAAAAGGACCTAGTTGGAACTCACTGATCTTTCTCTTGGCCAACTGGAGTCCCTTCTTATTGCCGTTGCGTCTGGAGTTTCTGGAAGTTCCTTCGTCTTCTTCCTCGTCAGAATTCGAGTTATAATCCACGGCGGAGTCGTTCATGGCTCTTCTGGTGGTGCGGCGACCGGCGATTCCTGGGGTGTTGACAGAAACCATAGAGTCACTGAGAAGAGCAACTCCACGTCGGGATCTTGGCTTAGGGCGTTGAACTGGAGCCGGTGACTGTTCGTCCTCCTCCTCGACATCTCTATGATCCTGACGATAGTCATCGTCAAAGTCCATGTCGTAGTTCACTCCGTAGTCATTGTTGTCGTTCATTGCCAGCGCGTTCATGTCGGCTTCCACGTTGCCAATGGAAGTGTTGCTGGCCACTGGGAACACCGTCGGCGTATCTTCGTCGTGCTCTTCAGCAAGTGGTGACGACGGACTTCTGTTCGGGTTCGGAATACTGACGGGAGCGACGACAACGTCTTCTTCTTCGTTCGACCCCGCGAGAGTCAAAGCAGTCGAAGCTCGAGTAGGCGTGTGGTCGATGGAAGTCTTCTTGTTCATCTTCTCCAGCTGTTTCGCCTTTTCAGTCTCGAACATAGTCGCATTTTTGTTTTTGCCCAGTGACGAAAAGGTTGGCTTTTCATAGTTGCGAAGTGGAGTGGCGCAGGGACTGCCAACAGCGCTTTGACACATCGAGACTTGGAAGGAAACTCCAATGGCCCGATCCTTCTCCACAGACTGTTGACGCAGTGGGACAGTGGAACGGCGAGTGGATCTGAAAAAGCGAAACGTTTATGGTTAGGGTTTTGTTTTCACTTACTTCGGAGTAACAGACAAATCCATCGACTGACCACCATCATGTTCTTCTGGGACCGGGGAAAAGCGGGATCCATTGACCGAGACGGGTTCCACAAACGAGGAACCGTTGGACTCCATCGACGGATCTTCAGCGATCGACAACATCTCAATGGTCTTCTCCTTGTCAGAATCAGTGCTCAATCGACCCACATACTTGTTGCGTGGCGGTGTAGCCGTTGTCGGACGGATCTTCTTGCGGTTGGCGTTCTTGAAAAACATCTGTCCTGGAGACGGCGCATCGTCGACCATACTGTTGAGGAGGCTGCTGGTCATGTCAGCTGTTCGTTTCTCCCTTTCTTCCAGATCCATCTTGTTCGACTTTCTTCTGCTCGGACCACCTTCCACGGTATTCTGGGCGAGATGTACGTCTTCGATGACAATAGTTCGTTCGTTTGACTCGAAGACGTCAAGCGTGTTCTGCAGCTGGTCGGCCTTCCCGGTTGCTTCGGCTTCATCCGTCTCCTTGACAAATGCTCCCTGAAGACTCGCCGACCGGTCTTCTGCAGAATCCTCAACGACCGCTGGCTGCGAACTTGGAGCAGAGAGGCCCTCATCGTCCCATGGCGGTCTCACAAACGTTTTTATGAGACTCTGTGAAGAGCTCTCGGCGACAGTGAATGTTCCTTGGAGACTTGCATCTTTTGCAACGGTAAAGGTGCCTCCAGGTTCATCGTTTTCCTTGTGGATGGTGTGCGTTTTCTGCAGCGACGAGTCGTTGACCGAATCCTTAGCGACAGTGAAGGTTCCTTGGAGACTGTCATCCTTCTGAACAGTAAAAGTACGTTCTGGATCCTCGTCGGGCTTGTGGATGGTGTGCGTCTTCTGAAGAGACGAGTCGCTCGCAGAGTCCTTGGCGACAGTGAAAGTTCCTTGAAGAGTATCATCTTTCTCGACGCGTTCAGATTCGTCGTCGATTCTGTGGAAGTGTGGAGTAGAGCGCTTCAAAGAGACTCGGATGTTTTTCTCCTGGATGTTCTGAAAAACTGGGGTCAGTGAAAGAACAACTCTAACAACAGGCTTACCACATTCTTGGGATGCAGTGCATCCGGCTTCACGACAAGCGAAATGTCCAATGTCTCCAGAGATCGCATCGACGCATTCTTTCCTTTGACTGGAGTTGAGCATCCGAAACCTGGTTTTCCTTTGGCTTTACCAGCTGGCGACATCTCCGTCGACTTTGCTTTGATGTGTTTCGGGAGAGCAGGGACCGCAAAGACGCTGCCTTGTGGATCAGCGTCGAGCTCCTCATCGGTATCCATGGTCTGATTGCGACGGGCGTGTTCCTGAAGAGCGAGCAACTCTTCGAATGTCTTGGCTCCGCACTTCTCACGCTCCAGCCTTGCTTCTGCCTGAAACGAATGTTTTTCAAAGAACTCATCAATCGAAACTCACTTCAGTATGTTTCTTGAGAGTTCGTTCCTCTTGAATGCGGAAGATTTGAGTCTCGGAAAATCCATCTTTGCGCCACTTTCGCACCTCCCGATCCTGACTGCAGTCCATGAACGTCGACTCATCGCAGGTTTTCTCCATCAGATACGACTTGTTGTCATCAGCCATTCCGAACTGATGCAGTGCCATTTGCTCTGAGAGCATACGCCTTCCGGGAACAATTGAACTTCGTTTTTTCTCCATGCTGTAAATGTAAAATTGATTGATTGAAAGCGTTGGAAAAAAAGGAAGAGGTTACGGGAAAAAAAGAGAAAATGTGAGTAGAATTCGAGAAAATGACGGGAAACAGGAGAATAATTAGCGAACCAGCGAGCGAAAAGTGTTTTTTGGCGGTTCGAACTTCAACAACAGTAACCGTTTTGGAAATCGTTGCGAGACCAACAACGCAAAAATCTACATGCTCCTTTAAACCTGCTTTTAAAATTAAAAACCTAAAAGTCGGATTTCTTTGATTATCTGCAAACCTACACTTGTAGATAGAATTTTATTTACACAAAAAGTAAATTAGTAGTATTGAGGTGTTTCTAGATTGACAATAAACTGAAGCAGTCTGGTTTTTCAATTCATAAATTGATTCAAAACAGCCGCTCTCCATTTTTGTGCGGTGGGGCGCGTTTGCATTTGTTGCCTGCGCGCGCCCACGGCGATTTTCCCAGAACGTCCTGTAGAAAAATTTCGCAAAACTCGGCCACCAATCAGCGATCGCCGGTGGGCGGGGCCAACGACGCTGATTGGTGTGCAATTCCTGGCACGCGATTTCGCAATGTGCGGCGCGAAACTTTATATTTGGAGAAAATTTTTACGATCGGTTGGAAAACCAAGGAAAACGTTTTTTTCTGGATTGAATTGTTTTTTAAAAAATTATTTAAGTGACAAAAAATATGTTTTTGATATTCTAATCAAAAATTTCACCAGAAGTTTGACAAACTCGCAACAATTACTGAAAATACCCTGAAACTGATATATCTCCATTCAAAATAGACCAATTTGCTTGTTCAATAGCCCAAAACAAAGGCAAACAATTGTTTCAAAAAGTGACGTATGCTCATTCAATTCGAAACTTTTGTTCTCTTGTAATTTCAGAATAACCAACACTTTAATTTTCAGTGAAAAACTTAAAATTGATATATCTTCGTCGAAAATCAACAAATCATAGCGGTCGATAGCTCAAAAAAATTCTAATTGTATGTACTACAGACTGACGTATCCGTTTTTGATTTAACAATCTAGTTGCTGAGAAATATTGTAATTTAATCAGCTTTTCAAGTGGGCGTGGCCAAGCCGACTACAGTAGATTTGGCCGTGGCCTAGGAACCCATGGCCGAGGTAGTGGGAAAATCGCCGTGGCGCCGATAGGCGGAGTCTCCGGTCACTCCCGTCACAACACTGTTTTCGCGATAACTTTGTCGGGCGGTTCGGTTTTTCGAAGTTCTAAATGGTTTTTGAACTGTTCTTGTCTCTTTCCGACTTATTTTCATAGGGAATTTCGCTTCGAAACTCATTGGTTCTCAATTTTCGGCATTTGCCAAAAAGTTCTCTGTTGTCCCTGTTCAGCTCCAGAATTCTCAAAATCTCGTTTTTTTCCTTTAGGTTTGTTGCTGCAATCTTCAAATTTCAATAGCCGAAATCCCTGGGCGCCAAAGAACTCTCTGTTTTGAGTGTCCCTCCCCAAGTATCTCTCCGTCAATGTTTTTTCTTTGCGTCTCTTCGAGAAAAGAGAGAGGCGAGCAACTTCTATCATTTCTCACGTCGCCAAACCTAGTTCTGTTGTCCTCTTTCTGTTTCTGCCTCTTGTTGGTCACTTCGCTATTGATTACCGTTACTTTCTCTCATCTCCACTCCTTCTGAACCGTGTTTTTTGCAGCCGAGAGAAATGAGTTCCCTGAACAAGCTCGCCATCGACCAACTGAACCTGGCTGGAAAGCGAGTCCTCATTCGTGTCGACTTCAATGTGCCGCTCAAGGAGGGCAAGATCACCAACAACCAGCGCATCACCGCTGCCCTGCCAACCATTCAACATGCTCTGAGCAGTGGAGCCAAGTCCGTCGTGCTCATGTCTCACTTGGGCCGCCCGGATGGAAGACGCCAGGACAAGTACACCCTGAAGCCAGTCGCCGAGGAGCTGAAGACTCTTCTGAACAAGTAAGTACAGAAGTAAACCGCTTTCCAAGAAACTTTCACTTTCAGGGATGTGATCTTCCTCAACGACTGCGTCGGAGCCGAAGTGGAGGCTGCCTGCGCTGATCCAGCTCCAGGAAGCATCATCCTGCTCGAGAACCTCCGCTACCACTTGGAGGAGGAAGGCAAGGGAGTCGACGCGTCTGGAGCCAAGGTCAAGGCCGATGCCGCTGCCATCAAAACCTTCCGCGAGTCGCTGACCAAGCTGGGAGACGTCTACGTCAACGACGCTTTCGGAACCGCTCACAGAGCTCACAGTTCAATGGTCGGAGTCGAGCATGCTCAACGCGCCAGTGGATTCCTCCTGAAGAATGAGCTCTCCTACTTCAGCAAGGCTCTCGACAACCCGGCCCGCCCGTTCCTTGCCATTCTCGGAGGAGCCAAGGTCGCTGACAAGATCCAGCTCATCAAGAATCTTCTCGACAAGGTCAACGAGATGATCATCGGCGGAGGAATGGCCTACACCTTCCTGAAGGTCTCGCAGGGAGTCAGCATCGGAAACTCGCTCTACGATGAGGAAGGAGCCAAGATCGTCAACGAACTGCTCGACGCTGCCAAGGCAAAGGGAGTTCAGATCCACCTCCCAGTCGACTTTGTGATTGCTGACAAGTTCGCCGAGAATGCTGAATCCAAGATCGCTACCGTTGCCGAGGGAGTTCCAGAGGGATGGATGGGACTCGATGTGGGACCAGAAACCTCCAAGATCTTCGCTGCTGCCATCGGCCGCGCCAAGACCATTGTCTGGAACGGACCAGCCGGAGTGTTCGAGTTCGAGAAGTTTGCCAACGGAACCAAATCGCTCAACGACGAGGTCGTCAAGGCCACCGCCGCCGGAGCCATCACCATCATCGGAGGAGGAGACACTGCCACCGCCGCGAAGAACTACGGATCCGAGAGCAAGGTGTCGCACGTGTCGACCGGAGGAGGTGCCAGTCTGGAGCTTCTCGAAGGAAAGGTTCTCCCAGGAGTCGACGCTCTCTCCCCAGCTCAATAACTCGCTGACCCCGTTCATTCCGGCCTGGAGCCTGCCAGTAGATACAAAAGTCAGTATTTATTCCCTACTTTTGCCCATAGATTCGGTGTCTTTTTCCCATTATTCTTCATGTAAAATGTGTCCTAAAGTAAATACTCGAATAAAGTGTATAAATCTACAAGTGTCAGCTCAGCAAGATTCTAATACGTTTCTAGTCGTCATTTACTGTTTTCTCTTAGTTTCTCCTGTTCCAAAATCGAAACAAGTCCATCTCCAGATGTCGGCTCAAAAGCTCTACGCAGCCCATGTTCCCCTCGCTCCGCTTTCTCGAGTTCTCCTCGGAATCGGTTCTGCAGCCGCCGCAATCACAGATCCGAAACGGGGCGACATGGTGGCAGCAATGGGAGAGACGACGGCGATAGGCCCGGTTCTGGAGAACATTCGGAAGAGGATGGAGTCAGATGTCGTCGGAAGTCGACTTCTCCGAGAGAAACCGCGCATTTCGAATGAGACAATCGATAGAAAGTGGCTAGCGAGTCTTCCAGCCGGAACTCTGGGCAAGTTGTATTCTGAGTGAGTCCCTCTAAACAATGAAGAGCTGATCTTTCTCATTTCCAGCTTCCTGGATCGTTTGAACACTTCCCCGGACGCGCGACCAACTGTGAAGTACATTGACAACTTGGAGCACTTGTACGTGATGCAGAGATACCGAGAGACCCACGACTTCACTCATATTGCACTGGAACAAAAGACGAATATGTTGGGAGAAGTGACAGTGAAGTACTTCGAAGGGATTCAGTACGGATTGCCCATGTGTGTCACTGGAGGCATTTTTGGAGGCGCCAGGTTGCTTACAAAGTATGAAATTCAAAAATTAGCACTGAACAACTAGAAAAACTTTCAGAAATCGTCAAGATCTGCTCCAGAAAAACCTTCCATGGGTCATCGAACAAGCCACACAAGCCAGATTCTTCATGGCATTCGACTGGGAGAACCACTTCGAGAAGCCGTTGTCAGAAGTGCAGGAAGAGCTTAATGTTGTGCCACTAGTGTAATTTTATAATTTTATTACAAAAACATAAAATTTGAATTTTTGATCTACTTTTTCTTGTTGTTGAAATTAGGCGCGAACTTTGTTTCGCTGCGATGCCCCCGCCTTTTTTTGTTTTCTTTCTCTCTCTTCTCATCTCCGCTTCCTTTTCAAATGCCGCGTCTTGCCATTTTGTCCGTTTTTCTTGTTTCGAGCTCCCTAGCTTCCTCTTTCAGAGCTCTCAAGCCATGGCTCCATGGCTCCCTTTCGACCCTGCCGCACTTGCGAAATCGGGCGCCGCGCCTTGCAAAACTGCAAAGTGGGCGTGTCTTCCGTAAATCGACACGTTGAAATGCACTCTTTTTTTGTCTGCTATCGATTCGTTTTTCCAGCTTTTCTCAAAAATTTTGCTGCCTTTTTACACTCTTTCTCTCCTTTTTCCAAAGTCTAACCCCTATCCTTAATTTCAGATGGACAACGACTATCCACCGCTTCCTCAGTCGAAGGGGAATACCAGTTCGAATCCCGTTTCGAAAACCCCGAAGAAGAATTCCTCGAAGGTGTTGCAGCAGGTGTTGGACACGGCGAGCGACAGCGTGGTCGTTCAAAAACAAGAGGTTTGCCGGCTCACCAAGACAATTGGCTATATTCATGCTACTGTATTCCATTCAATCTGATATTCCAACTTTTTTCTATTTTCTTGCAAAATTTTCAAATTTCCACTCCTTATCCCTTCTCCCTTTTACTATCAAAGCCTGCTTTACCCTTATTCGTCATTTCAGATGAATCCAGTGCCGGATGTGTCGAAGACGTTGAAGAAGGTGTTGGACAAGGCAGAGATCGAGAAGGCGGCACACAGACAGGAGGTTCTCGAGCTCACCAAGAAGTTGGGTGATTTGACAACCATGCTGAAAGATACGAAGGAAAAGGATGAGGAGATGATCCGCAATGCTCCATACAAACCGGGAAGCCGTCGGACGGAAGGAACATCGGCATCGAGCTCGCAACCAGCCAAGAAATCTGGACCATACCGCGAGAAAATCGAGAAGATCAGCTCTGAAGTCGTCGACTCCAACCCGTACAGTCGTCTGATGGCTCTGCAACGGATGGGAATTGTCAAGGACTACGAGAAGATCCGCGAGAAGACGGTGGTTGTGGTCGGAGTTGGTGGTGTGGGAAGTGTCGTCGCCGAGATGCTCACTCGGTGTGGAATCGGAAAGCTGATTCTGTTCGACTACGACAAGGTGGAGATTGCCAACATGAACCGTTTGTTCTATCAACCGGATCAGGCAGGACTCAGCAAGGTGGAGGCCGCGAGAGACACTCTGATGTGAGTAAAAACTTTTTAAATTCTCGGAAAGTAGCATTTCATTTCAGTAACGTCAACCCAGATGTCCAGATCGAAGTCCACAACTTCAACATCACCACTATGGACAACTTCAGTGTGTTCGTCGACAGACTCAACCACGGCTCCCTGACCAACTCGAAAGTCGATCTGGTGCTCTCTTGTGTGGACAACTACGAGGCCAGAATTGCTGTGAACACTGCGTGTAACGAGGAGAATCTGATCTGGATCGAGTCGGGAGTCAGTGAGAACGCCGTCTCCGGACACATTCAGTATATCGAGCCAGGAGTGACGGCTTGTTTCGAGGTAAGATAACCGTTTTTCTTGAAAAATGTGTTGATTGTCTGCATTTCAGTGCTTCCCACCACTCGTTGTCGCTTCTGGAATCGACGAAAGAACCCTGAAGCGTGAAGGAGTCTGCGCTGCTTCGTTGCCAACAACAATGGCCGTCGTTGCTGGATTCATGGTGATGAACACTCTGAAGTACCTTCTCAACTTTGGAAAAGTCTCCAAATACGTCGGCTACAACGCCCTCTTAGACTTCTTCCCAAGTGAAAACATGTTGCCGAGCCCGACGTGCCAAAGTGCAAGTTGTCGCGCCAGACAGCTGGAGCACGCCGAACGGATCGCCAACCAGCCGGTGGAAGTTTCAGTTGAAACTGTGGAGGAAGAACCGGTTGTGCACGAGGATAACCAGTATGGCATCGAATTGGTCGCCGAGTCGGAACCAGTTGCTAAAGAAGCCACTTCTGATGCTCCAAGTCTCGCTGCAGGTCTCAAGTTTGCTTACGAGGCAGGCAAAGAGGGCGGCATCATGGAGGTGGTCCAGGAGGCGGTCTTGGAGGCGGTCATGGAGAATCTAACGCCTTCGAAGAAGGATGGAAATCTCTCTCCATCTCCATCAAAGGTCAACAAGGACGAACTCTCGCCGTCTCAAGCTGCCGCTCATGAAATGATGACAAACATCAAGGACAAACTTCTGAAGGAGGCTGGAGCCGCGAAGAAGTAATTAAACCTATCCAATTAACCACGTTTCCAAGTGTAGATCACCACTTTCATCAGCTAGTCTTGTCTATGAACGCTCCCGATTATGTTGATTTATTTTCATTCCCCCGTTTCTAGGAGCATATTTCTTGGGTCTTTTCTCCTATCTTTTGCCTATTTATTTAATTTTCTTACTTGCATATTACCATTGTGTGTCTGTGATTGAAGTCCGTTTTACCCTGAAATTTGCGTTGCCTTTCTTTTCAGATAAGAATTGCACATGCTTTATTAGAAATCTCACCGTGAAACTACAAAAGGGACTAATATTTAGCAGCCAAGTTTTGTTAAATATGCGTTAAACCAATACGAATACCCGAAGTTTTAGCTGATTTCACAGATTCCACAGATCTCTTTTTACAAATCATATCGCGACGGGCCGCCTTCCAGTTTGATTTCTTGGGACTCGAGTCGCATGCAGAGATATTCGCCGAGCACCGTGCACACTGTTGTTGAGATTACTTGGAGAATCCACCTGCAAAATGCGATTTTCGAACATTTCATAGCGAAGAATGGAAAATTTGAAGACTTACCAAGTGAACTGTGTCGGGAACGCTCGATTATGGATGATAACGAATAGCAAATGGAAGAAATGGACTGTGCAAGCGAAGTCGAGACACTGTTTTGCTCGTTGGACCAGATGTGACAGTGCGAATGACACGCCGACTGCTGCCAACAGTTGGATTAGTGCCATTGAGCGTTGCGTCTTAACAATTTCCTTATTTTCTTCAATTTTTCAAGTTAAAAACTTACTTGTATTGAGAAAACAGTAGAGACGAGGGGTTCGTAGCCGAAGAAACTGCACAACACCATCACTATCGTTTCAGTTGCGTAGAAACTCGTCTGGAGGCATGTCATCTGGCTGACAAGGAGCACTGGGTCCCAGACAAACTGCCGGAATGATGACATTCTGGAAAAATTGAGAAATTTGTGAATTTAGAGGTCTGGGAAAAAAGATAAGAATCAGAAACGGAAAAGCCAACAGCATTTTGAGAAGGGATACGGTCTGCGATTTTGAGTGCGCTTGCGTATTTTTGTCGTACGTAGGCGCTATACTTGACGAGCAAAGACAATTTTCGAAAATTAATTTTTTCCTCTTTGTTCCCTCCAGTTTTTCACAAAGTTTCTCCTCTTTCTGGCTCTATTTCAAATGTTTTCCTCTTTATAAACTTGTTTTCTTACAGAAATGGCTGACAAGGAAAACAGCACAGACTCCAAAACCGGTGTAAATGAGTTATCTGCCAAACTTGAAAAAATCCCCAACTTTGAGACTATGAAGGGAATCGTGAGTTTTTCTAACCGACTATCCTTGTTACTTATTGATTTTTAGTCCTCCGAAGATGTCCCATTCGAAGAAGACATTCTCCGCAACCCCACATCAGTGAATTGCTGGCAGAGATACATTGATCACAAACGGAACAACAACTCTCCTGCTAAACAAGTGTTTTTGGTGTACGAGCGTGCTCTGGCGATTTTTGAAAGGAGCTACAAGCTCTGGTATCATTATCTGAAGTACAGAGAAAGCACTCTAGTGGGAAAGTGCCCGACGGACAATTCGTGGAGAACTCTTTGTGACACCTACGAGAGATGTTTGATGCGCTTGCACAAAGTGAGTTTTTGAAAGTTTTGAACATGAAGTATTGATCAAAATGTTATTCTAGATGCCTCGAATTTGGATCTGCTACTGCGATGTTATGGTAAAGCGTGGTCTTATCACAGAGACTCGCCGTGTCTTCGACAGAGCTCTTCGCTCCCTTCCAGTCACCCAACACATGCGTATCTGGACACTCTACATCGACTTCCTCACCAGTCATGATCTTCCGGAAACCACGATCCGTGTCTACAGAAGATACTTGAAGCTGAATCCGAAAGCTCGAGAGGACTACGTCGAGTATCTCATTGAACGAGATCAGATCGATGAGGCCGCCAAAGAGCTGACGACTCTGGTTAATCAGGATCAGAATGTGTCGGAGAAAGGAAAAACTGCTCATCAGCTCTGGACGCAGTTGTGTGATCTGATTTCGAAGAATCCCGTCAAGATCTTCTCTCTGAATGTCGACGCCATCATCCGACAAGGCATCTATCGGTACACGGATCAAGTCGGCTTTCTCTGGTGCTCTCTCGGTGACTACTACATCCGAAGTGCCGAGTTTGAGAAAGCTCGAGATGTCTACGAGGAGGCCATCGCAAAAGTGGCAACTGTTCGGGATTTCGCTCAAGTCTACGATGCTTATGCTGCTTTCGAAGAACGGGAAGTGTCGATTATGATGGAAGAAGTGGAACAAAGTGGAGATCCGGAGGAGGAAGTTGACTTGGAGTGGATGTTCCAGAGGTACAGTCTCGTTTTTGCGTTTTTATTCTAATTCCGTTATTTTTCAGGTACCAGAACCTCATGGAACGCAAGAATGAACTCATGAACAGTGTGCTTCTGCGACAGAATCCGCACAACGTCGGAGAGTGGTTGAACCGTGTGAAGATCTACGAGGGCAACTACCAGAAGCAGATCGAGACGTTCAAGGAGGCGGTGAAGTCGGTGAACCCGAAGATTCAAGTTGGAAAAGTCAGAGATCTCTGGATCGAGTTTGCCAAGTTGTACGAAGATCACGATGACTTGGATGCGGCGAGAAAGACGTTCGAGACAGCAGTTGCTTCGCAATTCGGAGGAGTCAGTGAACTGGCGAATGTGTGGTGTGCTTACGCGGAGATGGAGATGAAGCACAAACGACCGAAGGCCGCCCTGGCAGTCATGCAACGCGCTTGCACTGTTCCGAAGCCTGGAGATCATGAGAACATGCATTCGGTTCATGCGAGAGTCCACAGAAGTCCGATTCTCTGGGCCATGTACGCCGACTACGAGGAGTGCTGCGGAACCGTGGAATCGTGTCGGAAGGTGTACGACAAGATGATCGAACTTCGTGTGGCTTCCCCGCAAATGATCATGAACTACGCCATGTTCCTCGAGGAGAACGAGTTCTTCGAGCTCGCTTTCCAAGCCTACGAGAAAGGAATCGCCCTGTTCAGATGGCCGAGTGTCTTTGATATCTGGAACACTTATCTTGTCAAATTTATCAAGCGGTACGGAGGAAAGAAGCTGGAAAGAGCCCGTGATCTGTTTGAGCAGTGTCTAGAGAACTGCCCTCCGAAACATGCTAAATGTGAGTTTATTCAAAGTTTGTAGAAGCTTGACGTTCAATTTGATTCCAGATATCTTCCTGCTCTACGCCAAACTCGAAGAAGAACATGGTCTCGCAAGACATGCTCTTTCCATCTACAACAGAGCAACTTCAGGGGTGGATCGTTCCGATATGCATCATGTAAGTTCCTTCTGAACCTCTAAAACACTCAACTTCAATTCAACTTCAGATGTACAACATCTACATCAAAAAAGTGCAAGAAATGTATGGAATCGCTCAATGTCGCCCGATTTTCGAAAGAGCTATCTCGGAGCTGCCAGAGGACAAATCGAGGTCGATGAGTCTGCGATATGCTCAACTGGAGACCACTGTTGGAGAGATTGACAGAGCCAGAGCGATCTACGCGCATGCCGCTGAAATCTCGGATCCAAAGGTTCATGTGAAGTTCTGGGACACGTGGAAGAACTTTGAAGTGGCTCACGGAAACGAGGCGACGGTTCGTGACATGCTCCGTGTCAGAAGATCCGTCGAGGCATCTTACAATGTCAATGTCACTCTGACTTCTGTGCAAATGCGAGTGGATGCTGAGCGAAAGGCACAGGAGACGACGAGTGGAGTGGTCAACCCAATGGATTCTCTGGATCAACAAGCACAACCAGCCGATGGAGGATCTATCATGCAGGCGTCGCTCAACAAGGGCAACATCTCATTCATCCGTGGAGCCAGTAAGACGGTGTTGCAGGATACGACAGAGAATCCAGACGAGATTGATATCGACGATGACGATGAAGATGAGGAGGAGAAGGAAGACATGGACATCTCCACGAAGACGGTCCCGGCACAGATCTTCGGATCTTTGAAGCAAGACGATGATGATGAAGCGCAGGCTTGAATCTGAAAATTTGTTCTCTATCTTTTTATTTGTCATTTGAACAACAATGAACTCATATATATTTTATATAAATTATCCAATTTGCCCCGCTCCCTCGCCCCTCCTTTTATATTTTGTGTTCTGCTAACACCGCTTTTCCGTATATCTGTGTGGGATTTTTCAGTTATCATGATTTTCTCATTGTGTTCCATGTGTCATCGGGGCTTTTTTTCAGTTGTTAGAACTCTTCAATTATCAATAATGAGCGACGAACACGACTTGTACTCGATGGCACTGGAATCCCCGAAACATCAGCCGTCGACGTCAGCAGATTCTTCAGAAGAAAAACGAAGAGAAGAAGAGAGTTCCAGTACCAATCCGAACTATGCAGTACTCTTCCGGAAGCTTCTAATCGGGTCTCGAACCGAGATAAGTCGGTTAGCGAAGGAAAAGGAGCAATTGGAGAGAAAGTGAGCGATTCAAAATTTTTAGTGGTTTTGGACTAGTTTTCTGCCCTTTTTCAAAGAGAAATCGAAAGAAATATGGATTCTAATCCTGTTTATATCGATTTTCAACAAACATCTCAATAAAAAACGATAGAGAATCGTTGAATTGACTGAAAAAATCCTCACCTGCCAGTATCTCGTTAATCGCCGAAAATTCCATGTCAAAATCAGCTATTTTTCAGCCTCCAAAGCGCGATATCTTCGGGAGGAGTTGTCACGTGTCCCAACTGCACACATCACTTCAACGATCGAATGTGTCTTCTCCGTCCCAGAGCCATGAAGGTAAGATTCAAAATAAGCCTAACACTTCCCGAAACGACAGAATCTTGCAGAAGATGCGTGCCCGCTGCTGTGTCGAGCTGGAATTCAACAACGAAGAAGAACTGACAACGTGGCTGTTCTTGAACCAACTTGAAACCAACAACGACGGCCTCCCCACTGTTATGAAGATCAAGAAGCATGGGGAAGTGAAGCCACACTCGCTGAACGATGTTGGGAGTGTGCTGCCGGAGTTGGTGAAGAAGCAGGAGGAGGAGAGGAAAGTGAGGTTGAAGATCAAGAAGGATGAGGTGGAGAAAGAGAAGAAGAAGCTGGAGAAGAAGGAGAGAAAGGCGAAACGGGAAGAGAAGGAGAAGGATGCAGAAGTGAAGAAGCCACTGGAAACTTCCAAACGGAAACGAGATGTGGAAGATAACAAAGAAGAACGAGCTGCGAAAGTGACAAGGAGATCTGAAGAAGCGCCGACGACTCGAAGACCGCTATCCGAACGATTACAGTTCCCAACTGCGAAGCCAGCGGAGCCCGAGAAACCCGAGAAACCAGTGAAACCTGTAGAGCCTCCGGAGCTTCTGAAGCCCCCGAAGCCAGCAGATCCTCCAAAGCCAGCTCCCACTGTCAAAATTCCTGAACCACCGGCTCCCGAGAAGTCCGCTCCAACTCCAGTAAAGCCGCCGAAACCATCACCTCCGAAGAGAGCTCCAATCGTGTGGGGTGATGCAAAACCGACTACCTCAACTTCCACCTCCGCCACAGCAGCATCTAGCGCAGCCACCGCCAAGCAGTTCGAATTCAAGATTCCAAAGAAGAAAATCGAAGTGAAAGTGTCTCCAACTGCTCCAACTGCTTCAACCACCATCAAACCGAAGGAGCCGAAACAGAAGATCACATTTGTTTCGACGGCACAGAAGAAGGCGATATCTCAAGAAGTTCCTGTGGAGAAGCGGAGTTCAGAAGCGTCGGTTCCAGCAGCTCCACTAGTTTCGACGAAAGCGCCACTCCGAGAACGACCGAATCCTCGGTTCCTCAACAATCCAGCTCCCCCAACAACCTGGCAACTGATCCCTGTAAAGAAGTCTCCTGCTGTCCTCGATCACATCTGGAAGCACGCTCAATTGAGAATGAAACAATCTGAAAGATGTCCCAACAAGAAAATGGTTATCATTCCGTTGAATCGTTGTTTGGAGGTTCCTCAGGAGAAAGTGATAAATCTCAAAGATCTCGGCATATCTGAAGGTGAGTTGTTTCATTTTTCGGTTGTTTACCTTGGTGAAAATATCCTTTTCAGCGAGCATTGCACTGATACGAATGAAGAATGCAGCATCCTCACCAGTTCCTGCTGCTCCCGAACAACCTGTTCCCAGCTACCAAGAAGATCACACGCGATTGGAACATTCTGTGGCTCCGCATCAAGATCTACCTTCAACTTCGGTTCCACCACCAGCTCCTGCTGCTCCCGAACAACTTGTACCAACCTATCAACTAGAACAAGAAGATCAAGACATTCTCGAAGAGTTCTTCCCGACAATGAGCACCGGAAACCGCCCGAACTCGCAAACCGACATCGACTCGGAAACCGCCAGCATAGGCTCAATTGAGGATCGAGAGGAGAACGAGTTGCTGGTTCTGGTCAGAGAGGACTCTGCTGTTCCGCCAGATGGTGACTGTCTTCTGGAGCTCGATGAGGATGTTGACAAGACTCTAATTGATCCGGAGAGAGAAGAGAAAGAAGACGAGGAGACTGGCGACAGTGACTATGGAGATTTCTGTTTGGAGGACGTGGGGGACTTTGATGATGATACTATCAGGGAACGGAAGCTGTCGGAGGCATCGGAACACTCGGAGAAGTCGGAGACATCTTCCAGAAGCTCCAGAAACTCTGTGAGATCCGAGGAGAACATGGATTGGATGGAGAATATGGGAGACGGGAATCCGATGGAAGATGAAAGTCAAGAAGATGATGATGAGGAAGAGTACTCGGGTATCAATCCATTAGAAGAGAGCGGTGGACCGACTCCCGAGGCACTTGTGGAAGATGAAGAAGAAGAGGAAGTCGACCCTGAATCCGAAGCACCTGAACCAGAAAGCCCCCAAGACAGCGAAGATCTCATATCACCGATGACATCGACTCCAAAACATCAGGAAGTAGAGAGCGACGAGGAGATCTTCCGGCCGCATTCCCGAGAAGACAGTTTCGTCGACGAACTCGACTGGAACTACGGTATCGAAGGATTCGATGATGATGAGGAAGAAGAGAAAACTGTAAAGGAACCAGAGAAAGAGGAAGAAGAAGTCAATACAGGTGAGCAATGTTCATTTATATACAGGTTCTCTGAGATTTGGGGGATCTTTTCAACGACGTCCTCTTCCTTTCACCAGCGCATCCAACGGCACATTTCCCCCATTCGCACATCTATAGCAAACACAAGTCGGTCGCCCACGACGTTTCTCGCAGTCTCCAGTGCCGCAGTTCTGAAGTTTGGCTCTAGAATCTATTTGGGGAACGACTCTTCACTTGTACACTGCAGCTAGTGATGCATAGACCTTTCGCAACCTTGTCTAGTACCGGAACATCCATCCGGGCACAGGTACTGAAGTCGATGTTAGCAGCGACGACGGTCAGCAAAAGCACGAATATGAGGGTTTGAGAGAGCATTTTGGATGTCAGAATAGATCTGCCTTTAGTGATTCTAGCCCCCTTTTTTATACAGTCACTTGTTATTGTAGGCGGGCATTGGAATGCATGGGGGCAGGCAGATCGGTTTTTGATAACCATCGTAATAGAATCGTTCCCCCATATTTGTTGACTTATCAACAGGTGTTTGCGGAAAAAAACAGATGAAAAGGTCATATTCAACAAACACCAACATAAAAAAATGACAGAATTAGCCTATTTGTGACTAATGTGTTTGGAGAGCAGCTTGTCCAGTGCAACCTCTTCGTTGCTTCCCGGCGAACAGTTACTGCAGAAACATGTCGGGTGCGAGTCCACCTTCTTGCAGGATCCAGTGGCGCATTTCTTCAAGAAGAAAGAGTAATCTCAGCCTAAGCCTAATCCAGAGTACCTGTGCCGTACAGCTGGTCGTACAAAGTCCCTGAGCAATCCGTTGCAACACTGGAACATCCATCCGAGCGCATGTCGCCGAGTCCTCCGCGACAACTACGGTAGTGACCAGCACGACGAGTATCGCGAATCGACACAAGAGAAGCATACTCGCTACTGACTCTGCAACAAGACCACCGGAAGCCGCAGCACTTTTATGGGCTCCATTAACACCTCTGCTTCTGCATTTTTCTAACCCGTTTCGCTTGTAAACACACACGTACGGACAGTAAGGTTCGGCTGGCTAACTCTCGATTTTTGGTCTACAGTTGAGCGTTCAAAAGTGGGGAAATACATAGAGAATAGGGAATGTGTCATATAAACATTACTAGAAATCAAATCCGATTAACCAACGTTATTTTGCAGGTCAGAAAGAACAAGTGGGCGGTGGTGTGCAAGAAGAAGAAGAAGTTCGTGAAGATGGAGAGCTCAGTGATGAAGAGAAGAAGCCAGAAGAGAAAAGGTCGCCGAAGAAGAAGAAGACGTTGAGAGAACGGATCGAGTATCATTGTGATGCGAGACAGGTAAGGATCCTGGAAACTTCCAACAGGACAAACAAGTGCATTTCCAGGTCGCAATCGAAGATTTCTCAAGTGAAGAAGACGAAGAAATACTCAAAAGATGCCGGAAACCGAAGGTGGACACGTACAAGCACCGCCGTCGCAGCTCCGAAGAAAACCGACACCGCACCTCATCGCCGCGACGATCATCCTACCGACGATCAAGATTTTGACATATGTTCGACTAACAATCCTTTGTACTTTATTCAATCTGTTATGTAATGTATGTGTCACCGTACAAAAAGTGGATACGACTAAGCAAACGAAAAGTAGGTACGGTGTGTGGGGGCCCGTACGTAAAGTTGAGCAGTAGGAAGCTTCTAGTGACTCCTCTAAAGACACTTGTAGTTGAGCGAGATATCCTGACCCGACCACACTTCGACGGGAAGCCGAGAGAATCCGTTGGGGCAGTTGCAGAACATGACGGCATTCGAGACGCCTTGCAAGCTGTCGCCTGAAAAAAACGAGCTCATGAGCGTGGGGAATCCAAAGAATCGAATCGGGGGAGGGAGGGACCAGATTAGCAGCTGCACAAAGTTCAAGCGGAACCGGCGAGAGAAGAGACAGAGACACCATCAAATGACAATTGTTGTGACACTCTGTGATGCAAGGAGCACAGCATTTGATGAGTCATTCGAAGAGTTTCCGGGGCGAAGCGATCGAAAGCGATTTGAAGATGAGGAGATCCATCATAAAAGTGTCGGCAGGCGGCAGTTTCGAATCACAGCAAGCACCGACGAATTATTTAATTGCAGTGCATTGCAAAGTTCGTGTAGTTAAAGATGGGATGCGCTGCGGACGCGTCGCGGTTGTCTTTTTTGGCTTTGTTACGTTTTTAGAGTTGTAGACATACAGATACGATTCACGTCAACCTCCAATTCATCGAAAACCGGACAAAAAACCACTCACCAGAAGCCTGAGCAGCTCCGATAACTCTCAAATTGGCAGTATTCCGTCTGCAAACTTTCGAGATGCTCTCCAAGCTACAGAATCGCAAGGTGACGTGCTAAAACGTGTCTGATAAGATACCAAAACATATGATATAACCACTTACGTAATCGACCTTGACCACATTTGAATCAGACTCAAAATCGCAAACCGAGTCGTCTGGACACGAGCATATCGTCGAATTGTGCAGTTCTGGAGTGCCGTTTAGGTCGTAGATTTCGTGCTGAAAACATGGGAAATGGAAATATGATATTGACACGATGGTACCTACAGTAAGAATCTCGTCATATACCGGTGGAGCAGCTCCACTTCCAAATCCAGAACCCTCCTCGGCATCTGGCTCCAAAAGTGGGTAGGTGGAGACAGTGGCGCCGCACGGATTCATTCGGGTGCATTGTTTGAGGGCTGGTTGAAGCTGAACATATTTTTATTAAAGAAAACACAACGGACTATAAGGTACCTCAACATCTCCTTCATCAGAAGCAAGAACAACGACAAAAATGGAAAAGACAGAGTAGAGAAGGGAGGAGCAGTCGAGACGCATGATCGGAGCAGACCGAGTGGGTCGCTCACGCGGTGATAAACGGGGAAGGGACCAACACAGCGCAATGTGTCTCTTCTCTCTCTCTCTTCACCCCAGGACACAACACAGCTCGTCCGTCCCGCCCATCAATTGGGATCACTTACGGCACAGAGAGAGCATGTCAATCTGCGAGACACGGAGACAGGTAACACATGTCGAATGGAGGTGGTGGCGGCATAAAAACTGCGAAGGTGGCGAAGATGAACCCGAAGAAGCGAACAACCCGTGCACTTGTGCACTCTTCACACATCTGGCTGCCAGAATTAATGGATTAGGTAATCCGTTCAACCCCCTGATTTACTGGGTCAATGGGAACCAGGTGGAATGGCCTTCCGGTAGAGATGGCGATTTCTAGGTTATATCAGGAGGAACAATGGGTCGAAGAACCTAATCTTATCAAAAAACAATATCATTCATGATATCTTATCAAGGAAAGACTTTCCTGGAAAGTTGAGAAAACAGTCTGGAAGGAACTCGGTCTTTCGAGTCTAGGTTACAGGATGTTTGAGCTCCTATAACTTTTCTCTAAGCAATCCAAACATGATGAAATTTGACAGGGTTGTAGTTGAGTATTTGACAAACATGTTCCATATTAAAAATGTTGCAATAACCTTCTTCTCCATCCCTGCCACGTCATCAAAGTTTGGAGTGAAAGCCGCATGAGCCTGAGTGTAAGCAGAAAGTTTGAGCTCTTGTAGTGGAGCGCTTATGAGTTTTCATCATATGTATCATACACCATTTTGTTTGTCCTAAATTCATCTATCATTCGGCAAAATTTCAAGTTGTTTGGACGTTTCTCAGCAGAGTTATGGCTCCGAGTACACAGGATCACCATGATCCGCCCATACCCTCCGACGCCGAGATTGACGGTCGCTGCCACTAACTGATTATAGATGTTCTGATATTTTAGAGTGAAAGGGGAGAAAAAAAGACAACTAGGGTCTTCATCAACCCTTTATGACCCCTTTATTATAGATTTTCTAACACCAGGGACCCTTTACCGCCACCTCTCATAATCGACTGTCTTTCCCCATCCCCGTTTATAGATTTTCTAATAATTCGGCAATGGAGAAGACGTGTAGATGACCTAGGAGTTTCAATCGGTCTCCGTTTATTGATTCCCTAATGTTTTCCAACAATGACGAATGCTGTCTATCTACCAACAACACTACCATTCACCTATGTTATTCTTTTCCTTCCTATGTGTATGCTTTTTCAGAGCAAATCGTTCTTTCTTTCAATGCACTTTTGGTTCCATTCTCTTTTCTTTTCCTTCTTACTGTTATACCTGAAAAGTAATAAAGTCGGAGCGGTCGTGCGGTCATCAAAATTATCAGTTGAATTAGATTGATAAAAAGCCAATTTATGCCAGGTATGTGTGCACCGGGAATGAAATTAAATAATCGGATCGTCTTGAGAATCACATTTTTTTGATTGACGGTTCAGTTTCCTGATCTTTTTGAGTGATGTGAGGTGATTAGAATGAAAAACAAACGGGTACGGTAGGTCAGTTGAGGGCTGTGCCTTTAAGGTTGGAGGGTTACGGTAGCGAGACTTTTTTGGCACTTTAGAGCCAAATGACGAACGGGAAAATAGAAAGACAAAGACAAAAACCTTAGCGGATTATACTGTAACAACCAGTAAACAATAAATGACACTTCCTCTCTGTAATCTTACTCGGTCTCAAGGGGAGGAGAAAGACACTTCGAAGGTCGGTCGAGAACTGTTTGAGAGCACGGGAGCGAAGTATGAATTGATAAACGAGAGTGTGGAGTCTTCAGGTGTGTGGTTGGCTCTTATCACTTCCACACATCATTCCTTCTCACCTTTTCTCGTCTCGTTCTGTTTTGCACAGCACATTTTGAGTGGTGTCTGAATTGAAATGAAACAACAGTAGAAAAGTGAGTGAGTTCATGGTCCTAAAACTAGCGTCCTATGGAGACTTCTTGCAGAGTTCTCAAGAGCAGATAGTCCAAGAAAAACAAGAAAAGGATGCGACGCGTCAGGTGAGTCTCTCAGTTCCCGTTCCGCACAGGAGCCGCCCCAAGAAAGTATCGTGCTCCCCCGTTTCGTTTCTCGCTTCCAAATCCGGTGAGCAAACGAAGAAAGAAGAGCCGCGATAATTCTCTCCGGGGGCCCTGGGACTCGAGTTCAAACAACTCTTCCTTCGCTTTTGATTATTCCGAACCGTTCCAATTCGAAACGCTCTGTTCGTTCAGAAACATTTCACACCTTTATAACGACGGACCAATGGGCCGCAGCCCGCAAATGGAGAGTCCTGGCGAGCAGAGACCGAAGAAGGATTCGGTGAGTCTTTGGAAAGAGCAAATAGAGATTAGAAGCTATCTTTTCTGCTCTTTTCTGCAGAAAGTTCAAGTCTAGTGTACTTTTTAGTGCAAACAGGATGAACTTGGGTTTCAGTCATTTTGAACGGGTTTTCATATACTTTTCTGGTTGAAATTGATAGAAATAAGGCTCAAATTACTTGTTTTCAATGTTTTTAAATGAAAAAACATGAAAATCGGTTCAGAACCGCTGAAACCCTCAACAACCAAAATGCGCATCATGCGCCGCAAACTGTCAGCTACTGTTTGTAGTAATGTTTGAGCAGTTTTGAACCGAATTTCTTAAGTTTTTTGATAAAGATTTAGAAGAAATAGAGATGAGAACTCTATTTTCAAAATTTTTCACTCTGATTTCTCTGTTTTTCCTAAAAATCCAAAGGCCAAAAGTTGTATAGTAGAGTTTTCGGTGAACTAGGTAGAACCCCAGGAGTCATTGATAATGAGTCGGAAATGAAATGATAATTGATAAGCCGTCACTACTGACATCACGACCACTGTACTGACTAACCAAACAATGAGTATTGTTCTCCCCAAAATAGTATCCCTCTTTCAGGTACACTTCTCCGCCGACAGTTTCGATGACGAACTTTCGAATGCGCCGTCCTCCTCGTGTTCCACTGTCGGCGAAATGCCCAACATCAAGTATTGTTTTTCCTCTTTTTTCCTATTTCAAGACCTGTGTTCTTATCAACTGTTGTTCTATTCAACCATAAAACCACTACGTTTACAGACCATCACCGAGCAAAGGATCGTTTCTGTCCGAGTTGAAACCGTTCTCAAAAAGGGCGTCGCAACTTATTGTTGATGTTCCGGTGGCACAATTGAAGAAGATTAAGAATACAGAAGGAGTGTCTTCTATTACAAGGGAATCAGAGCATTTTTCTAGTTAGTTTTGTCTTTCTGCGTCTTTTCAAGAAATGGTTGACCGTCTCCTCATTTTCAATCCGAAAATCTTCTAAAACATACCATATTTTCAGACACCACAACTCTCCACGGTCCCAAACGAATATACAACGGGAAACGATGGTCCTTTGTATTCTGGATGTTCATAATGATAGCCTCTATGATAATGCTGCTAGCACAAGTCACCTCCCTCATCAATATGTTCCTTTCAAGGCCCACAGTATCACAAGTATCATTCCTGCTCAGCGAAGGTGGCATGCAGTTTCCACGTGTCACTGTGTGCAGTTTCAACCCGATCAAAAGAACGTATGTCGAAGGTAAACTTGGAACCGGCTTACTGATCAATAACCAACCTCCCTGAACTATTTGTAGAGCTCAACTCTACCAAAGATCTTTCTGATGATCTTCTTGACTACCTGATGATGTTCAACAGTGATGCTATGACGTTATATGGAAGAGCAGACGGACAACAGTTGCATTCTGGAGACAACGTTTTCAAGCAGTACGTGCAGAGTCATCCAAACTTCACGGCAGATGGATTCTTCATGGATGCGGGGTTCTCTTGTAGCGATATGTTCAAGATGTGCTCTTTTGGAGGACGTCGTTTTGACTGCTGTAAATACGCAACCCCGATCTTTTCGGATCTCGGGAAATGCTACACTGTAAACGTCCAGAGCAGCGACAAGCCTTGGATGAAGATGCAGACAGAACCTGGGATTGCAGCTGGACTTCAAATCATTCTAGACTCGCATTTGGAAGAGCAGTTTGATTCAGAGACAGATGGAGTCACTCCGGTGTTTTCTAGTGCGTTTGAGAACGGATTCCGGTACTATGTACACTCATCTGAAGAGATTCCGTTCTTGGCATCAGAGGGGATTGCTGTGTCACCGGATAGTGTTGTCTATTCCGCATTGTCTAGTTCAAAATACGTGCTTCTCAACTCCAGGGCATGGGGAAACTGCTCGGATCATTGGCCTCCTGGCTATGATTACAAGTTCCCTTATACTTCTGCAATGTGCTCAACGATTTGTAAAGCTCAATACTTTCATAAACTTTGTGGATGCTCACCGTCAATTTATAATCATTTGAATGGTAAGTTCACTTGAGCTTAGGGAGCCTTTACTAACCATTCAACTCTTGAGAATTCAACGACTGCACCCCTTACGAAACCTACCGTTGCATGGACACCAAGATGAAGAGAGTTGTGAATCAAACCACTTTGAACATTGAGATGCCGACTTGCGAGGAGTGCCGTGTGGAGTGTGACAGTCAAGTGTATCATTCCTTCAATTCATATGGTAAGGGACTCTCCAGAGGTGCCCTAGTTTGGTTGAGCAAGCAAGGAGATTGGAGGATTCAACATATGAAGTGAGTTAGATTCAAAAGCAAAAAGAATGAAAATATGAGCTTTTTCAGAACCAATTTTCAAGTAGTGAACGTCTTCTTTCGTGACATGTCTTACACGGAATACATCCAGAAACAGGGAATGTCTCTAACCGAATTGCTCTCTGATATCGGAGGAAACATGGGAATGTTCATGGGAATGTCGGTATTCACTATCATCGAGCTTTCACTCTTTCTCTCTAAAATTGGATGGATAGCATTTTCCCGAAAGCGTCGCGACTACATGTACTCCAAGAAGAAGAATGAAGAGATGCACGAGAAAGAGTTAGAAGACGTTGTCACTGGATTCAAACTGTTCCGGACTAGGAAATCCGGGAATGATATGAGTCATTTACGGTACTGTGATTATTTGTCATTTGGCCGTTGAGCAAAACAGTAAACATTCAGGCAGAAGATCAAGGGACTTCCGATGCATCGAGTGACATCAGAGCAGTTGAATGTTTGCAAGCTGGCATGGGAAAACGAGCCGGATATCGAGCAGCGACTCGCAAAAGTTACAAGACAAAACTCAGCTCTTAAAGAATACAAAGATCACAAAGAGTCAACGATCCTTCCTTTTGATTTGAAGGACATCAAAGAGCAGATCACACGAGGGAGAGCTGCATCAATGTTTCGCAGTAGAAGAAGCAGATCTGAAACTGCGCCAGCGGTGATACACGACTGAAATGGTCATGATCCCTTCAATTCCTTCTAAATATGTGTATTTTGAAACCGGTCAACATTGTTTTTTTCTTTTTCTAATGAATCGTTTATTTGCTTATTTGCTATCATCGTCAGATTACTGATGGAATCGACGGCTCGGGTAGCTGCCACCACTGGCTCCGCCACCTCCTCCTCCACTGTATCCTCCGGCTCCTCCGGCGTTGGCTCCTCCGCCTCCACCGCTGCTGTATCCACCTCCACCTCCTCCGCCTCCGCCTCCTCCGGATGGGTACTCTCCACCTCCACCTCCCTGAGTTCTTGGTGGGCATGGGCAATAAGCAGCATCGGTTCCTGGTCCTCCATCCTGCCCTGGGCCTCCTGGTTGACCTGGCCCTCCTGGTTGCCCGTCGTTTCCTGGTGGCCCCGGTGGTCCTGGGGGTCCTGGCTGAGCTCCTCCACCGCTTCCGTCTTGACCTGGTGGCCCTGGTGGTCCTGGTGGTCCAGCTGGTCCGGGTCCTCCGGGAGAGTTCACGATCGAGGTTCCAGGGGCTCCTGGCTGTCCGTCTTGTCCCGGGGCTCCAGGCTGACCATCGTTTCCATTTGGTCCCGGTGGCCCTGGTGGTCCTGGAGCAGAAGATCCTCCGGCTTGACCGTCTGGTCCTGGCATTCCTGGGGCTCCAGCAGGGCCAGCATTTCCGTCTGGTCCTGGTGGTCCTGGAGGTCCTGCGGGGCAGGTGATGCATGCCTTTCCAGAGCTTCCAGAGTCAGCTTGACCGGCAGATCCAGATTGCCCGTCTTGCCCTGGCTGACCTGGCTCTCCTGGAGATCCAGCCTCTCCTGGTGGTCCTGGAGGTCCAGCTGGGCATCCCGAAGCTTGAGCAGCGCATTGGCAGCCTCCACCGCCTCCGCCTCCACCTCCTCCTCCAGTAGCATATCCTCCTCCTCCTCCGCCGCCTCCGCCGCCGCCTCCACCTCCTCCAGAATATCCACCTCCACCTCCAGTGGCATACTGTCTCTTCACACGGAACAATCCCTCGAATGCAATCTTCTCAGTTGGAGATTCAATTCTTCGGGAAGCCATCATCTGGGACCATGCGTCGTTGGCCTTCAGCTAAAACAGAGACCGTTGAGAATCCGTGATACCAAACAAACCTTGAAAACCGACATATCATTAGTGAAGTCAGTCTCAAACTGTTGGATGTCTCCGAGGATCGAAATGTAGGAGAAGACGACACCGGCGACGATGATACCGGCAATGGCGGTTGCCCCTGTTAGCGCATAGAGAGAAGCGCTTGACGACATCTGAAAAGGGACGTCTAAAAAATGAAGAGGGAAATGAAAACTCGGACCTTTTGAAGACGTCGTTATCAGCTGTGTGGTGGCTGAATGAAGTGCCTCATCATCGTCTTCCCGCCCTTTTATACAACTCCCCCTCTCGCCTCCTGGCTATTATCTCTAATCATATAAACACACGAATTATTCATGAGTCAATAGTTTCTGATAAGTGAAAGTGGCAAGGCGTCGTTGAAAACTGTTGTGTTCGTGTTGTCTGGGAGATGCCATCTGTTTGATGACACTGGAACTGGTCGCAGTTTACCATCTCCGAAACTATTAAACAACTACGACATTGCTGTGTCTCTCTGATCTACACACTATTTCCGGGTTTGTTATTGTTTTCGCGAACAGTTTTCCAGCGGTAAAAGTTAGAGGAGAGATAAATTGAATAAGTATAAAAGCGGAAGTGACGATGCATCGACACTTGATTCAAACTCGACCGTCTCTTATTTCGAGGTAATTTTCCATTCTCTTCTTAACCCAGTTTCTTTCCTGGTCCCTTTGTTTTCTAGTATCAAACCAGTTCTGTCTTTTCAGATAATGTCGAGCGGCACGTTCTACGCGCTGTCCGCTGGAACCGCGGTGGCGGCGGTCCTCGTCACAGCCACCGTCGTCTCGATGGTCTCGATCATTGGGGATCTTCAGAACTTTGAGAACCAGTTTGTCTCGGATATGAGTGCTTTCAAGGTATCTCCTTAAACTTCTGGATCAAGAAGCTCATGGTGCTTTCGTTTCAGCTCAAGGCAAACGACGCGTGGTCCCAGATGATGGTGGCTCGTCGTGTTGACTCTCCGACCGAGAGACTCGCTTTCGAGGGACTCTTCGGACGTGTCAAGAGACAGTACTCGGGAGGAGGTGGAGCTGCTGCTGCCGCCGCACCTGCCGGTGAAGCTTATGCTGCAGGTGGTGGTGGAGGACAATGCCAATGCGCCGCCCAAGCTTCCGGATGCCCAGCTGGACCACCAGGACCACCAGGAGAGGCTGGAGCTGATGGAGAGCCAGGAGAGGCAGGCCAGGATGGAGCTGCAGGAGAGTCTGGAGCCGCTGACACTTATGCGGGAGCCGCAGGAAACTGCATCACTTGCCCAGCAGGACCACCGGGACCACCAGGACCTGACGGTAATGCTGGACCTGCTGGAGCTTCAGGGCCACCAGGACCAGATGGAGAGGCTGCTGGATACCCAGAACCAGGAGCAGCTGGACCACCAGGGCCACCGGGACCAGACGGTCAACCAGGGGCCCCAGGACCTGATGGACAGCCAGGAGCCGCTGGAACAACGAGCACCAACCAACCAGGGCCACCAGGACCCCCAGGACCACCGGGACCAGCAGGACCGAATGGAGAAGATGCTTACGCTCAACCATCTCCAGCTGGCCCACCAGGACCAGCAGGACCACCAGGAAACGACGGAGGACCAGGACCAGCGGGACCACCAGGAGGACCAGGAACTGATGGAGCTCCAGGAGCTGATGCTGCCTATTGCCCATGCCCCCCAAGAACTCAGGGAGCCGGTGCTTATTCTGAAGCCGGAGAAGGAGCAGGAGGAGGTGGATACTCGGGTGGAGCTGCTGCCGCTGCTCCAGAAGCTGCTCCTGCCGCTGCTGCTCCTGAACCAGCTCCAGCTCCAGCTGCTGCTCCAGAGCCGGCTCCAGCGCCAGCTCCTGAGCCAGCACCAGCTCCAGCACCAGCTGCTGCTCCAGCCGGAGGATACGGAGGAGCCGGCGCCGGTGCCGCTCCACCACCACCACCAGCCCCTGCTGCTGCTCCTGAACCAGCTCCAGCTCCAGCTCCGGCTCCAGCTCCAGCCGCCGCGCCAGCCGGAGGATACGGAGGAGCCGCCGGAGGAGCCGCCGCTGCTCCCCCACCAGCCGCCGGACAACAATACCGTCGCAAGAAGAAGGTCCGACGTGTCCTTCGCCTCATCCGTGCCTAAATGGAGGTCGACTCTTTCCCCCAATTCTGTATAGCTAGCCAAGAAAATAAAGGCGTTTTTGCTCAAGGACACACACTTGTTTGGGGCCAATTCATTAGAGTGCACTCCCCCTCGCAGCCACTATAACAATTAGCCGATAATGGAAGAGGTGCGGAGACGTTACTTTTTGTAGCAGGAGGCTTGGCTTCATTTGCTTCCTTTTTCTCCTTAGAATTTCGGGAATTTCTGACGAGAAAGTTCAACACGATCATTCCTCGTCGGAAACTCGAGGACCACCCTCCTCCCACCACCACTTTATTCCGCTCCCATACAGCAAGTGCGCGAGAAACACATCCCGCCATCGTCGTCGGTTTTTCGCTTGCTTCTGCTGCCGTCGCTGCTTCTTCTGCTGCTGCCTAACTCCATTAGTATTGCGGGTCTGCATGTGTGCGGGTGGCGCGTCGAGTCCCCCTTCTAGTCGACGCCGTCGGTCGTGTGAGCCGCATTCACAATGAAGCGGACCGCTGCTCTGCGTCTGCGCACTCTGCCACGCTCATCCTCTCGTTTGCATTGTTTTTTGGTACGGACAACGGGAAAGGAGAAGAGCCTGTGGCGTGGAGCAGGAGAGGAGTAACGCCAGAATTCGGAATGAAACGAGGCATGTTTGACGCGCGGAAGACGATGATCCCGACGACAACTTGGCACCCGAAATATGAGGAGCAGTGACGTAACCCTCACGGAGCTTCCTTTCCTTTCCAGGCACGCAGTAAATCCCAATTAGCCTTCACGCATGACCTTCTTCTCTTCTCTTTTCTGTCACAATTGAGACGTGCGACCTTGAATCAATCTTGAATCCGGTGCTCTTCTCGTCTCCACAAAACCGCCCCCACTCCCCTCCTTCTTCTTCTTCCAAAACGCAATTATGTCGATCAAATTGGCACCTTCGGAAGGAAGAAAAAACGGAGAAAGAAGAAGAAGAGGAGGAGAAGAAGAAGCGGTTCGACTCGCGTGAGACACGCGAACCAGCGGCGCCACACTGTCTCCCACACCTGCCCCCCGATTTGTTTCCGATATTTGAATGACGGCTGGGAATTTTGCGGAGGAGTGGAAGTGGATTTGAAAAGGCGGAAGGAGTCATTGAGAATTGGTAACTAGGTCACAGTGTGATATCACTTTTAGGCAGCTGCTATGAACCGAACTATAAAGTCTCATTCAAAACTACAAAACCAAGTCTAGGTATCAATTTCTAGAGCAGTTCCAAGGAATCCCATCAAACTAACAGAGCTCAAAGAACTGGGGTGCACCCACTGAACTCATCATCACCTCACCTCGTTCATTTCCTTCCCACTCGCGCATCCGTTCCCCGCACCTGCGCGCCGCATTTCCGTTGAGCATTGTGGAGTGCTCGCTCACCTCTGACCTCGCGAGCATCTTGCCTTGGATATCTCTCATCCTTCTCCTCCCCAGCTTCTCCCCCAGCCATCCTTCTTTTCCTCACCCGCGTCGCTCTCTCTATTGACTTTGCATTGATGAAAACGCGTATTTCTCGTCTCTCCCATCTCACCGCTTCCAGTGCTCCGCGTGCTCTCGCGCCGGCTTCTCGCACATCCTCGCCACTCCGTTAGCCTGCGCGGGCTTTTCCCTTCTCCTCTTCTCTTCCCCGTCGTTTGCCACATAACAGCCGTAGGGGCTCGCCACCCGCTCTTCTTTCGTCCCCCGCCCGCCCGACTGGATTCAAGTAGTGTAGTGGAGGAGGCGAAGAAGAAGGAGAAGAAGAAGGCGAAGGAGGCCGAGGAAGAAGGCGAAGGAGCCGCGCTCTCGTCCCTGCTCCTTCGCAGTCTTACGACTCTCTATCTGTCATCCCTGAGTCTCCGCTCCCTCTAGACCCTTCTGTGTATGCCGGGGGCCTGTGTGTTGGCGGTGGTGGGTGCTCATAAATTTTTGGCACTTTTTTGTTTTTCGAGTGTTTTCTCGTCCAACTTTTGCACAATGGCGACGCGGAGAAAAGCCAGAGGCGCTCTCCCTGCATCGATCGATTCTCCCCAGCTGCATGGGTTCTTCATCTAGCGTCTAGTGATCTAACGTTCAAAACCTGTTAGAAAACAAAACTTTCTCTGTCTTCGCGGAATTTGCATTATTCAAAGGATAGGAGAGCCGATTCCCCATTCCTATCTTGTCACTCAAAGTTTGAGTCTCAAACCATTCCCAAAACATATTCCACCCCTCCCTAACAACCCAGTCACTCACCGTACCCTTTCGTTTTCCTGTCATTTCCCCTTGATTTGTCATTTATTTTGGCTCCGGCTCTCTCTCCGCTGCGCAACGTCTTCAATTTCACCAAAAACTGACATTTGACGCTTGTGGCAGAGCGGCCTCTCACTCGTTCTTTCTTTCTCCCACATCGCACCAAGCCACCCAATGAATAACCAATTGCACTTTTTGGTTGATTTATGAAATTGCAGCAGAACGGCACGACCGGGGGACGGACGGCAGAAGACGGACAAGACGACGAGGACAACAATTGAAGTCGTCAGCTTCAGCAGAGGCGACGTCGGCAGGAAGAGCAAGACGGGAGGCGAAGAGGAAGCCGCCGAAAGTGACAAGGTCACGCCGTCGGGTCAAAGAGTTGACGCAGCAGAAGCAGTCGGCCACTAGATGGCTTTCCGCAGAAGGGTGAGTCTTTTGGAATGTTGCTCAGGTGGAACTGATGGTTTCAGGGAAGCGGCGACTCGAACTTTAGTCATCACGATGAACTGGAACTCGAAGCCGGCAACAGAGAAACACTTCGGAGGGACGCCGAGCGACAGGCCGCTTTGCAGCTCGAGAGAGCCAAGGTAATACGATGACTAATCTGGTGTTTGTATTTACTTTCACACAAAGTAATCGGCACTCAGATTTCAGAGCTTTCAAGTGTTCAAACCATGTTATCTTTCAGTACAAACCCGTGGCATTCGCCGTCTGTACAAATGTAGAATACGATGGAAGTGTCGACGATGACTCCCCGGTTCACGGATGCGCGGTTTCCTTCAAAGTCAAAGATTTCCTGCATGTGAAAGAGAAGTACAACAATGACTGGTGGATTGGAAGGCTTGTCAAGGAAGGTCACGATCTCGGCTTCATCCCCTCCCCAGTAAAACTCGAGTCATTGAGGCAACAGACTGCAAAGTCAGGCAAATTGTGAGTGATCTTTACCAGCAAACTAATGAAGATTGAGAGTGTTGCAGCAAGCAATCGACATCTGCAACCAATCTGGGTGCTCTGGACAACATGATGCCGAGGAGTGGATCTAGGGGATCGACGCCACCGACCCCTGATGATGATGAGTACAGTGCCAAGCGGATGACGAACATTGTGACAACACCACCTACGAAAGACAAAAAGAAGTTGATATTCAAGAAAGCACAACAAGAGAATGTTCCACCGTATGATGTTGTGCCCTCCATGAGGCCGGTTGTACTAGTTGGGCCATCACTGAAGGGTTATGAAGTGACGGATATGATGCAGAAGGCAGTGTTTGACTACCTCAAGCATAGGTTTGAGGGAAGGTGAGTGTTTTGATTGATTGTAGCATCCAGAATGAACATAACCTTCCAGGATCATCATCACCAGGGTAACCGCTGACATCTCTCTAGCCAAACGAAGTCTTCTGAACAATCCGAACAAGAGGGCTATGATGGAAAGAGCAAACTCCAGAACTAGCAACAGTCTCGCTGAGATTCAAACGGAGATTGAGAGGATTTTCGAGTTGGCTCGATCAATGCAGCTTGTAGTTTTGGACTGTGACACCATCAACCATCCATCCCAACTTGCGAAGACAAGCTTGGCTCCCATTCATGTGTACATCAAGATTTCCAGTCCTAAAGTGAGTGTTTTATCCTCTTGCTCTATGCGAAACATCCCCTATCCAGGTCCTCCAACGATTGATCAAATCCCGAGGAAAGTCTCAATCTCGAAACATGAATGTGCAAATGGTAGCTGCAGAGAAACTTGCTCAGTGTCAAGCCGAACTCTTTGACGTTTTGCTGGATGAAAACCAGCTGGAAGACGCTTGTGAACACCTTGCAGACTTCATGGAAGCATATTGGAGAGCGACACATCCACCAGTCAGATCCCCGCCGAGAATAAAAAGGAATCCCATGGAGAACCGGGGTCCCAGTACTCTCTTTACACCGGCTCAGATGATGCAGGTGAGGTTTTCCTTTCCTGTAAGGTCTAAAACTAGTTGTTATAGGGAATGGGAGGAGGTCAAATGCCCCCTCAACTTCAGCCCCAGCAATCCGTAGCATCCATGTCACAAATGGGACCCGGACAAATCGGATCTATCAATGCACCATACCTAGCACCCCCGATGCAAGGAAGACCGGGAATGCCGAGTATAAGTGTACAACAAGCATCCGGATCATACGGCATGCAACCAATGCAACACCCCATGCCCTCTGCCCCTCCACCTGCCCCTCAACGACAAACATCGTACGATCGTCATGGATTCGATGAGTATGATGACATGGACATGTCGCATCAGTACGAGAGAGGCACCTACCGGTACTAGGTGTCTCCCTTCTTCAACCCTTTCTCTTTCGCAACAATGGCATCTTTTCGAATTGCTCCGAGTCTTGAACATCACCCGATTACGAGTTGGTTTCTAGAGATTTTCTATGTTTTTCTTTCTCTTTCTCCTTCTTCTTTCTTTCTTCATTCACCTGGTCCCTCACTTTCTAAAACATTTGCCTCTCCTCCATTCGATTCAATATTTGGTCACATCGATTCACAGATCGACCGCCCCCCGCTCAGTCGCCCCTATGTATTTCAGTTCCGTGTGTTATCATATCTTTCAGACAATTTTGGAAGCTGTAAATTTGAAAACAAAAAAAGAATGAAATAGTTTATTTTGAGCCGTTTTCCTTTGCGATGAAAACCCGTCCGTTTCGAGTCATCTTCATCTTTTTCCATTGTGGAGGGTAGAAATCTTCCTCGATCATTTGAAACTTGGTCTGAAAGTTTGACAAAGGAATGTGACATCATGAGCTAAACGTCATTGGAATCCAGGTCATTTGACGCTTACAATGTTTACATAACTCAGTCCCAGGTGACCTATTACCCTACTCACATTATCATCAACCTCTCGAATATCTCGGTAGTAGACATTGGACATGTTCTTCGAAAGATACCCCATCCACCAGCCGAATGTTGAGGAAGGTGCTGGAAGAAGCCACAGTTCAATTTGATCTCCTGATATCTTGTTACCTGTGATAAGAACAGAGTCACAATGCACTTGGGAGAACTGCAAATCCAAAATAGCATCCTCGCTAGATGTATTCATGATCACTACATTTCTCTGAAAGTCCAAATAATCCGCAATCCGCTTCCGCACCCAACTCTTGTCATTACTGAACAGATACACCAATCCAGGATCTGAAAGCCAGTTTCTACTTGAATTCCAGGATCATAAAACTCACTCAAAGTGTACAGATGATTGATAGCATTGATGGCAAACGTGTAATCCGTTCCAGAATGCTCTCCATCTGTCAAGAAGTCTCCTCGTCGCATGTGCACACAAGTTCTGAACTGGGAGTGGGAATGATGGTCCAAGGCTCTTGGTCTCACTTGAAACGTAATTCGTCTTTCCTCGCCACAAATTGTCTCAGTTTCTCTTCTACTTCTTGAGATGGTTTCAACCATTTTCTCACGGAGTATTCTATCGGGGCAAAGTACTTGTAACTCTGGAAGTAGCTCCCAGCAATCAGAAGATACTTTGCTTGCTCACAAAGCATCAATCGAGGAATCTGGTGGTGACAACAGGCTAAGGGATGTTCGTATCTAGTTGTTTGAAACACCTGTAACCAAACTTAGCAACATAAAACTCTCAGAGGGGCTTACATCAATCGGAATCGAGAGAACTTGCCTTGCTACTTCTGGAAGCTTCTCTTCAAGAAGCCCTAGCTTCGAGTGTAGTAGAAAGTCGTCATTGTTAAAGATAGCAGTCCTATTCAATGTGTGAGCAATACCGAGAAGAGAGAACACTTCGAACATCTGATTCCCAATCTCTCCATCGATAAGGATAGTTATCATTGGGAACAAGACATATTTGAGACCATTGGAGTCGTCATTTTTATCACAATAGACACTCCGCCGGATCTGCTCATAATCATAGCCTGATGGGTTTCTCCGTAAGTAGAGGATAGTTAGAAAGACTGAAAAACTATCAGCAACCAATTGAGAGAAAAGAAAGGGACTTACTGATGATGAAAATGAGAACTTTCTGTTTCTTCGCTGAGATCGGGAGCATTATTGGTTCATTACTAGTCAGGTAGAGTTTCAGAGGGAGAGACAGACAATAAGGTCAAGAGAAAGACTGATTCTTGAACAAACAAACAAGTGAGACGTTCTTATCAGTGTCTTTCAGCATTCTGCGTCTCTAATTAATCTTCAACATTACAAGGTCGAATAGTCTCGTAACGATGGGCTTTTTCAAAATCACGCAGCAACAAAAGTACAAAAAAGTTGAGAGAAAACGTGAACTCCTAATTGAAAACAGTACAACCAAACAGTACAACCCGTCGAAACAATCAGTTTCAAATATCACTTAACTACTAGAGATCTTCACAGTGGTTAACCATGGATGAACCAAGAAGACGACCCCGCTCGACGATTGTACCCGGAAGAGTAAGTTCATTGTACGTCTCGTATCTTCTCTCACCCAATCCTTTTCAGCGCATGAACGATAGCATGGTGCTGCATATGATGGGCATGAACGACAGTGACGACGACGACTCGTATCGCAACATTCGCACGGATCCAACGGATTCTGATGTCTCTGTGAGATCGAATCCAAGAGGCAGTTGGCTTCCGAATGGACACTTGAATCTTGACGATTCACAGGATCAGGTCCAGGAAGCACCGGAGGATCCACCGGCTTCTGATGTTTCTGTGAGATCGGCTGGTGGCGGCAACATGCTTCCAAACTACGATTTGGATTTCGACGATCCAGATGATCAGGTTCAGGATCCACCGGCTTCTGATGTTTCTGTGAGATCGAATCCCGGAGCGACGCTTCCGAACTACGACTTGGATCTCGACGATCCAGCGGAGGAACCAGCGGAAGACCCAGCGGTTTCTGATGTCTCCATGAGATCGGATCCGGGAGCAATGCCTCCGAACTACGACTTGGATCTTGATGATACACAGGAAGGAGAGGAAGAAGCTGCACAGCCTCCAAGGAAGAAGAAGAAAATGGAGCGAGAAAAATGGAGCGGAGGAATGCTCCTTGAGAAACAGCCAATCCGTGAGTCACCTTTCCCCTCTCCAGCATCATTTCTCCAGTTCCAGATGAAGCTCCCGGTGCGACATCGCCATCTGGCCGTCCATGCCGCAACCGTTGCCCGCCCGTCCGTTGGTGGCTTGGCGAAGAGCCAATCTACAAGTGGAGCAATGGATACGGCGAGTTGCAGGGAATCACCGACGTTGTGATCCACGACAAGACGGCTTGCAAGTACCGCACCGCCAACCCGATTACGATTGTTCACCTGATGACAGCCGAGAAGAAGAAAAAGAGGAATAGAAAAAGAACTCACGCCTAGATTTGACTGGAATAAAGCGTTTTGTGGGAGACTATTTTGTCATGGCAGAGGTACCGGTGATACCTAATGTTTCCCGTCAAATACCCAAACAACAACTTCTGCATCATATCCGTCACTTCAATTCTGGGACTTCCTACGGCGGAACATTCTGTTCCTGTGCTTTCTTGATGGTCGGCGTTCTTCATGTTTCCACCATTATCATCGTCATCTGAACCGCTTGCTGCTTCAACGATTACAGTTTTTCTGGTGATGGGAGGAAGCCAAGTCGTGTCCTTCTTTCACAAGCCTTTCAATCCACCAGTCATTGTTGTACTTCTCCTTGAAATGCAAGTAATCCTTTGTTTTAAATGACGCCGCGCATTCATGAACCGGAGAATCATCGTCGACACTTCTATACAGAACAAGGTGTGGGTTCAAAGTTCTCAAATGTTCATTGTTCCTCAATGCATCTCATAACGTTTCCTCTTCCTCCTCCGAGTGTCTGCAAGACTGACATGTGTGCCCTGAAGCCCTGAAGCGAGTCTCAATGGAGCGGAGCGCCTTGCGTCTGCGCACTCCATTCTCATCCCCATTCTCCATTGTTTTTTGGCACTGACAACGCAACGGATGACTGCCATTTCATGTCGGCTTTGCTGCATTGCGTCAAGAAGCGAGAAGAGCTCTCCTCTCCTTTGTAGATGACGCAGTTAACATCCGACCGTTCCATTGTCAAAACATCCTTTCAGACGAGGATAAAAGAAGTGTTTATTCACCCTGTGACCTCGTGAATCATCCCTTTATCCACTGGATATCTCTCCTCCCTCCTTCTTTTGCCTTCCTCGCCAGATGCTCCGTCTCGCCAGCTTAGCGTGCTCTCGTTGCTCGCTCCCCTCTCCGCACTCCGTTAGGAATTCGTTTCGTTCCCCCAGTCTATTCTCGTCTGGTTCCTTTTTTCATTTTTCTTCCATTTTCCCCTCATTTTTCCCATTTTTCACCAGTGGTTTTAGTGTTTCAAGGCTATAAAATGAGCGGAGCGCTTGCCTCTTTTCACTTCAATAAAGTTGTCAAATTCCAGACGGCGTCAGGCGAATAAGAAGACAATTGAGTTGTCGAAAGAATGGCTTTTCCGAGAAGAGTAAGTCTCTATTCACAATCAGTCAAAAAAGCAAAGCTCATTTCAGGGAAGCGCCGATTCCAACTTCAGTCAACACGATGATCTGGAACTTGAAGATGGCAACAGGGAAACTATGGCTGCTCTTCAACTTGAGAGAGCAAAGTATAAGCCAGTGGAGTTTGCAGTTTACACGAATATAGACTATGATGGGAGTGTAGACGACGATTCCCCGGTTCATGGATGCGCGGTGTCCTTCAAAGCCAAAGATTACCTGCATGTCAAAGAGAAATACAACAATGACTGGTGGATCGGAAGGCTTGTCAAGGAAGGACACGATCTTGGTTTTATCCCATCACCAGCTAAACTGGAGTCGTTGAAACAGCAAGCGGCAAGTTCAGATGACGATGATAATGGTGGGAAGAAGAAGAACCCGATATTCAAGAAAGCACAGCAAGAGAATGTTCCACCGTATGAAGTTGTTCCTGCAATGAGGCCGATTGTACTTGTTGGACCATCTCTGAAAGGTTTTGAAGTGACAGATATGATGCAGAAAGTGTTGTTTGAGTATTTGAAGCATCGGTTTGAAGGAAGGTATGTAAACTTCAATCTTTTCTTATAACATCTGACTTCAGAATCATCATCACTAGAGTGAAGGCTGATATCTCATTGGCTAAACGGAGCCTTTTGAACAATCCGAACAACAGAGCAATGATGGAAAGATCAAACTCTAGGAGTACCAATAGCCTAGCTGAGATCCAAATTGAGATCGAGAGAATCTTCGAGCTTTCCCGATCAATGCAACTTGTAGTTCTGGACTGTGACACCATCAACCATCCCTCACAGCTTGCAAAGACTAGCTTGGCTCCCATTCATGTTTACATCAAGATTGCAAATCCTGAGGTGAGTTCCATTAGTTGGAACTTGTTGCAACAATCTTTTCATTCAGGTGCTCCAACGCTTGAACAAACTGCGAGGAAAGTCTCAATCTCGCAAAATCAACGTTCAAATGGTAGCCGCAGAGAAACTGGCGCAGTGTCAGACAGATCTTTATGATGTTTTGCTGGATGAAAACCAGCTGGAAGACGCTTGTGAACACCTTGCAGACTTCATGGAATCCTATTGGAGAGCGACACATCCACCAGTCAGATCCCCGCCGAGAATAAAAAGGAATCCAATGGAGAATCGGGGTCCTAGTAGCGTCTTTACCTCGGCGCAAATGATGCAGGTGAGGTTTCCCCTTTCTCGTGAGATCTAAAACGAGTTGTTATAGGGAACTGGTCGCTCTGAAATACCAAGATCCAGAGTGCAACAGTCTATGCCTTCCGCGCCATCGTCTGAGCCAGACCGCGGATTCGATCAGTACAACGATATGACAACGCCTCAACAGTATGAGAGAGGTACTCATTGGTACTAGATGTTCTTTGCTTCATTTGCTTAGGCCCGCTGTCACTGTCTACCTCCATTCCAATTGCTCTTTCTGATAGGCTTTCTTTTCTTTTTTGGATAAAACATTCATTTTCCGATTTGTAAACTTATTTCGAGATGAAAACCCGTCCGCTTTGAGTCATCCTCATCTTTTTCCATTGAGAAGGGTAGAAATCTTCCTCGATCATTTGGAATCTCACATTGTCATTTGTCTCCCAGATATCCCGATAGTAGACATTGGACATGTTCTTTGAGAGATACCCCATCCACCAACCAAATGTTGAGGAAGGTGCTGGAACAAGTCACGGTTTCATTTGATCTCCTGATTTCCTGATACCTGTGATAAGAACAGAGTCACAGTAGACTTGCGAGAAGTACAGATCCAACAGAGCATCCTTAGGGGAGGTTTTCATAATCACAACGCTCTCGTTGAAGCTCAAGTGATCCGCAACATGTTTCTGCACCCAACTCTTGTCATTACTGAAAAGATACACCAATCCGGGATCTGAATAACACTTTCCACTTCAGTTCAAGACTCATAACGACTCACTCAAAGTGTACAGATGATTGATAGCATTGATGGCAAACGTGTAATCCGATCCAGAATGCTCTCCATCTGTCAAGAAGTCTCCTCGTCGCATGTGCACACAAGTTCTGAACTGGGAGTGGGAATGATGGTCCAAGGCTTTTGGTCTCACTTGAAACGTAATTCGTCTTTTCTTGCCACAAGTTGTCTCAGTTGTTCTTCTACTTCTTGAGATGGTTTCAGCCATTTTCTCACGGAATATTCTATCGGGGCGAAGTACTTGTAACTCTGGAAGTAGCTCCCAGCAATCAGAAGATACTTGGCTTGTTCACAAAGCATCAATCGGGGGATCTGGTAGTGACAACAGGCATCTGGATAGTCGTATCTTGTTGTTTCTGCGACCTATAAGATAAATTTCAATTCACTGACAAATTTGGTGTTTTCTACGTTGATAGGAAGTGAGCCAACTTGTTCAACTACTTCTGGAAGCTTCTCTTCAAGGAAACTAAGTTTCGATTGTACCCGAAGATCATCAAGATTAAAAATGGCGGCTCTGTTCAAAGTTTGAGCAATACCAAGAAGAGAGAACACTTCAAAGAGTTGGTTTCCGATTCCAGCATTGTAAATTACAGTGGTCATTGGGAATAGGAGGTACTTTTGATCAGCAGAAGTGGTTTTGTCACAATGCACCTTGCGTCGGATTGAAGTGTAATCAAAGTCATGGTAGCGGGGACCTATTCGTCTTATCAAAACGAAAGTGCATATGACTGAAACTTTGACAGATGAGAGTGAAAAACAGAGAAAACTCACCAATAACTGCTATCATAATCTTGAATTTCCTCTGCATTCGCTGCACAAAACAATACATGTCAAAAGCGTTATACAAACACTTTTGGATACGCCATTCTTTCGGACCCAAATCCAAGCTGAAGGCCGCTCACCTTTGCTCTGAGTCAAGATCCGACAACTAACGCTGCATAAAGCCAGAAATCATCCGTGAATTTTCAAAAAGGGAGAGAAGAGCAGTGGAGCTCTATTGTTCGGTGTGCATGGTTGCCATGAGCATGACGAGTTTCAATATGCAATAGAGGAGGATATGGCAAAACAGAAAACAATGCGTCTTTGGTGTTTTTCAAAGCCAAATGCGTAGCCGAATGAGGAAATTTGTGTTCAGCACCTGATCAAACGGAACACGGCATGGAAACACAAACACAATCAAAGGAAGAAAGGAAGAGTTTGTATACGAGTTTGTATATGCAGTTCCCATACATTATTGTCATTTGCCGAACAATATGCATCTTCCCGAGTGTTAGGAGTTTGATACAACACATATCCTTCACCATTTCATTCCAAATACAATCCTACAATCAATCAACCAAAAAGCAGTCTGACATTAAGAGTTCATTGTTCTTTCTTTTATACTTCTTCGGTTCGCTCCGACCATTTACTTGACCATGTAGTTGATCGGCATTCCCGGCTCCCAGTCGTACGGGAACTCTGGTTTTCCGCAGTTCTGGAGGGCTTGCTTCATCAGCTGAAACATTCGAATTAGAGCTACCATGCCCCTTGGCTTACTCTGTAGATCTCAGCGTAGTTGGGATCCATGAAGTAATCCCAGCTGTCGATCATGGTCATGATCTGCTTGAGCTCGTTGGCAGGGCACGGATGGACGAACATCCTGTCGGGCGTGTTGCGGATGTTCTGCTTGGCCTGTCCGACCTGGTTGATGTCGGTGATCTCCTTCCACGGAACACGGCCGACGGTGAGCTCCACTTGCATGTACAACCATGTCTCAATGTCGTCTTTTCTAAAAATCACTTGGATCCTGTGAATCTGAATATTTGAACAAACCTCCCGAGCTCTTGCTGTTTGTGACAAGCAATCGGAGCGTAGCGAACAGTGCCACGGAACCCGGCAGCAGCTCTCGGCTTGCGGATGACTCCGTTGTTGTCAGTGAACTTGCGTGCCATTCCAAAGTCCAGAATGTACACTTTACGCAGTTCATTCAGCTCGGCACGTCCGATCGTGTAGTTGCCGGGCTTCACATCACGATGCAAGTAGCCAATGTTATGCAGATCCTCCAGTGCCTCCAGTGCCTGGATTCCACAACTCAACGAGCACGCGAGACTCAGCGATTGCTGCGGAGTCGCCTTGCGAAGATCCTGAAGAGACTTTCCGACGAGTGTCATGACCACGTAGTTGAAATTTCCGTATCTTCCCTTGTCCTCAATTTTGCAAAAGTGACGACTTCCTCGCTTCGTCAGCTCGCCGAGCACCAGCACTTCCATCTTGAGCACTTGCATCTGTTCAGAGATCGCCTCGACCTTCAACGCGTACTTGCCAGTCGCGTCATTGCACAGATAGACGGCTCCACAACCTCCTTCTCCCAACTTTTTCATGATAGTCCATCTCTCAACCTGAACGAATCTTGTTCAAGGGACTGTTCTGTTTCTCTTTTGATCTGTAAGGTTGCTTACCGTTGCTCCAGGGTTCAGTTGAACTAACTCGGGCGCTGCCATTCTTACGATGAAACTTGAACGACAACAAGGCGAATTTTTGTAGAACTGATTTGAAGTTTGGAAGCAAGAGATTCACGTGTGTTGGCGATTGTGAGTGATAAGAAAGAACACGTGGTTTTGAAAAGGTACACGTTTTGTAGAAGTTTCACGCATGGTTTTTGGCTTTCTTGTGCAGGTTCGAATCCTGCAATCCGTTTTACCTGTTGGTATAACGTTTGTGTAAATTCCCTTGTTAGATTCCCACAATCCAACGCGCGAAACCCCTCTCCATCACTCGTTTGGGAATCCCAGCTACAGCGCCAAGTGCCCCTTATCAGTTTCCCCAGGTGGCCCAATAAGGGGCGGTGTTCTTCTCGGTTCGGTTTCAGTGTCTTGTCAAAACAAACACAGAAATTTGCGGTTCGACGACCTCGTCATCCGCACCACACACTCCCTCTCTGCCTCCCTTCATACATGTACATAGTCGCGCAGCAGCCGCCCCGGCTCTCCCTCCGTCTCTCTCGTCCCTGTCTCACCTGCCCGCATACCTGCTGCTCGCGTATCCCCCGGAGCCATGCGTTTTCGAAGACTCCTGCTTGAAGACGTCTTCGTTTTTTTACTACTATTCATTATTAACTCGACGAGAGGGATTGATGTTTTTTGTGGCCAACTTGAGGTTTTCAATGAGAAACGATTCGGGCAAGGTGCGGTTACGGTATCTTCACAGACAACGCAAGACATGAAACAGTGTTTGGATGTGTGTTGTTCTATTCCGAGTGAGTCTTTTGTCAAAGTTACAAGTAATCCTGATTGGTTAAAGATCCATAAGATCTAGAAGAGGTACTATCAACAGTAGCTATCACTTTCGTTCCTCTTGAAATGTCCTGTTTGTAACCGCTTCTCACTGTCCTTCCATACCCACTCTCTTCCAAAAAAAGAGCTATCCGTGTTATCCTGTCTTGGCCCTGGTACTCCAAAACGACAAATGTATCAGCATCTCCCACTCCGCTGTGTTTGCCCGACTCGAACTACCAGTCGTCCTTCCGCGGAAATGCTCGCGCAGACTCGAGCTCAGCGCACCGAGCAGTCCGCACCGCACAGTGTCGCGTCTAATCCGCGTGTCATACAATCGTTTGTTTTATCGTCGGCTAAACCGATTCTCGCGCCTCCCCTCCTCCTTCTTACCCCGAGGATCAGCCTTTCCCGAACAGCACAACGCACCGGAAACGTCGAAGCGATGAATGGGGTGAAGCGTGCCCTTTTATTTCCGTTTCTATGGAGACTCAATGAAAACAGAAGGGGGATGCAGAATTGAGCCGGGAGGGACGGAAAGATGTAGGGTAAACAGAACGGAAGAGAGGACGGAAGGAAAGTGATTGACAAGGGGTGGAGGGGACTGGGGTTGAGCCAAATATGCAACATACAGATGAATGTTCTATGCAACCGACAGGATTGCGTAGTAGCAAGAGAGCTCAGGAGCCCGTAAAATCAAACTGCATGGTTTAAAAACATGTTTTAACTTGTATATTTTCAGATTGTGACGGTGTAACCTTCGAAGGCATCACCTCCACCGACTTCGACGACTCCAACTGTCTCCTTGTGTCCTGTGAACCGGCGTGTCAATTCAATGAGCCCACCTCTCACTCCTCGGGCGTCTTATCCGTTCTCATCCATCGGATCAGAGTAAGCTTTTCCCTTCCCAAGATATAATAGTCATTTCACACGCCCTGAATAATTCATTCGGGCGGTTCGGTTCGTATGCCAATAAGAAACCGAGAGAGCGCGCGAGCCGCGAGAGTCCATCTTTGAGTAGCGGCAAAGAGGGTAATGAGAAGAAGTAGGAGCTCGGGAAACACCGGGCCATATTAGTTATTAGTTATCCCCAGGGTTTTATTACGAGCTCTACTACAATTATTTTGGATTATGTATACGAGCAGAAGAGATTGAGCAAGAGGGGAAGGGGCTACAATAACATAATGAGGAAAGAGATATCGGAGGGCTTAATTGGACATGTCTAATGCGTTTGAGTGGCAGGTGTCTCAAAAAAGAATTGAGGGTAATGAAGCGGTTCTTTTTGGGTCTACCTGTCTCAAAAAGGAAGGAGGGGAACGTTTATGTGAAGCGAAAGCTTGAAGGGTGGGTTAGTTAAAACATCTTGTAACTTGAAAAGAGTGGGTTTTGGAAGAAAATTGTCAACTACAAACTTGTTTGGAATTGTTTACTGATCATTTTTGTAGTTGACAACTTTTCGCCATCTCTGCTGGTTCCCGAGATCCAAGGCAAAAACTAATGCTGCATACATCTAAGGCCTTGCGGGCTCTGTGTCACGAGATGCAGAATCTGTTGTACCTTTAGAAAGAAGCGTTTTCGAAGAAAGTTGTCAACTACAAACTTGTTCGAAGCAATCCACAGGTTATTTTTGTAGTTGACAGCTTTTTGCTATCTCTGCTAGCTCCTAAGATACAAGACAAAACCTAAAGCGCCTCACGTTTTCACAATGAAACGTACCCTCCTGTAACCAGATGAACTTTCAGAATGAAACCACGACACCCTCTCCATCAACCACAAAATCCTCCTTCGTCCCCGAGATCAGTGTCGCCCTCACTCCATTCTGGGTTCTCGCCGTGTCCATCGGCGTCGCTGCCATCTGTGTCGGCCTAAACGTCACCCTGTGCGTCGCCTACTGTTGCTATTGTCGAAGGAAGAAACGAAGCCAGAAGGCACATATATCCACCGTCAAAGGTGGACCCACCCTTCATGCCTATAACCAACAGATCTAGTCTAACATATTCCTTTCCATCCGGTGCTCCATAACTCCGTTTGCTCATCTTCTTTCTCTCTCTCCTCTGTCTGTAAATATATAGTCGGAGCAAGGTCGCCATAGTGTCCACGGGTCGCCGTTCCTCCTTCTTCCTTTCGTTTCTCTCTACCTCATCTTGCCTTCTTTGTAAACATACGCAACCCAATTTCATGCCTCGAATAAACAATTTCCTCTTTTCTCTTTTTATATCCGCCGTCCCGGGGTTTAGGGGTGAGAGGAGAAGAATGAGAAGACCAAACCAACGCGGCGCCCTGCCCAACAAGTTGATGCCATTTCGGAGGGGACCAGAGTGATTGAATTTCTGGCCCGTTTCGCGCGCCCGCCTTCCGGGAAAAGGAGCTTTGAAGCGTTGAAGCTGGAGCCTCCCCGAATTCCACTCCCATTTATTTTATCGCCCGCGCTTCTTCGTTGCTCTCTTTATTCTTCTATTCTCAAGGGCCAAAAGACCAGAAATTGATATTTTCTTTCTTTCTTTCAACTATGAAAACTAGAGCTCTTGACGCTTTAGGAAACGAGTAGGTAACAATAGAAGGTCCTTGGAAATTCATGACTGGCCTTCAGGAGACCGGAAAGCAAAAGGAGCGATCGTTGTGAGAACCTCCCTACTCTAATGATGAAAGTGCCCTTTGAGTCACGTCATTTGAAATTTGAGCCTGAGCCTTCTGCATGTTGTGAACAAGTCGTCATGGCTTATGTGAAGCATCCAAGTTTCCAAGCTACGAGCTGTCCCCTCCTCCTGCAAACTGAATTTGTGAACGCTCACACAAACTTTTGCCTTTCTTTGTTTGTGTCTTTTCAAGGTCCCAACCAACTGAAAACGAGAAAACCGACGCTCCGCGTGTAAACGGTGTCAAATTCAACCCATTAGCGATGAAGGGGAATCTTCTTCTCCTCCTAAGACCAACGCCTTCTTCTCAGATTCCTGCTCCTCCTCGCGACGAGTTGTAAGTGTGCATGTGAGGCATGCAAAAGGAGAAAAAAGAAGAAGAGAAGGAGGGGAAAGTCTAGAAGAATTATCGGCACGAAGAAGAGGGGTGGGGCAGCAGTTGGAAGCTGCACAACACACGCGACTCTATCGACTTTTCGGGGCGCCCCTCCGTACTACTCCAGCTGTCTGATACTTGTCTGGAAGAGGTTTTCCCCGTTCCACATTATTCATGGTTTCTTTTCCTGTTTTGAGACGGAAAAAACAACATTTATTTGGGGCATTTCGTTTCAAAATCTCAAAGACTGGCGCCCGCGAGTTATATAGAGTTAGGTCGTTGAAGTGAATTGTAATGAATAGCTTTTCGCTTGACATGTTTTCCGATTTGAATTGACTGAAAATAAGTTCTACATCTGTTTTTTAGACTTTCCTAAACTGCTCCGCAAAATTTCAACCAAAATTGATCATTCGTTTTTTCGTGGCGCTGTCTCAAAGTTTGCTGCATCGCGCCAAACTGCACACTATGTACACATGCATTCTGTAAGCCGTAGCTTTGAGCTGAGTGGACCGATTGTTATAAAACTTTGCAGGCTTGTAGATATAAATATAACAAAGCGCCTGGCAAAGTTTCAAATCAATTGGTGAAGCCTACTCTGCCTTATGATCAAGCGCGTGCAAGCTGTTTTATGTTGCGCGGTTGCAGCGACGAGAAGGGCGTGTCAGTTCAGTCCCTTCTCTTCTTGGTTGTTTTCATTGTTAGAGATCCACGTCATTTCATAGTCTTCTGCTCCCTTCTTCTGCTCACTCATTCCATTCCATTTCATTCGTCTTGGTTGACTCCAAAACGTCTTCCTTTCCCTTCTTCTTCTTCCCTTCCTTTTCTCCCACTCGCCGTCTTCTTATTTTCAACGTCTTCCCTCTATAATAGACGGTTGTGTGTCAGGCGGTGTGTGCTCGCGAATAACAGATGATTATCGAGGAATCTGAAAGGCTCCGCTTAATTGTTGGTTGTGTAGGTGCCCAGTACCTAGAGCCGTCAGCTTGCTTCAAGGGCTCATTAGCTATGGCTCGATATTTTTTAGAATTCTGTGAAGAAAACGAAACTTTTCGTCATCTCCTAGCTCCTTCTTGCCCCATTTCTCCTCCCAAATTTCCCATTCCAATCGTATAATAGGACCCCCCGCTCCCCTTTCCCACCCCCTTCATAATAGCTCTATTTTCTTGTCGCCGCCCCGTCAACATCTTCCCTTCTCTTTCTTTCTTTCTTTCTTTCAAAAACCTTCCCCCATTCCCAGGATCTCTTCATCTTCTAAAATGGCCTTCCTGAGCCAACTTCAAGGCGGCATTGCCCAACTCAAACAGAAAGCCGAGGCAGCTGCTCCGTCATTGGCTGGCTCGCTGAGCCAACTGAAAGAGGCGCCCAAGTTTATGGAGAGCGCTTTTAAGACTGGACTAAACAAGGTTAAACTAGACTCTTTGGGAAAGGTGCTGAATGTTCCGTCGTTGGGAAGAAGTCAATCGCCGATTGATATCGTCCCAGTGATCACTGCGTTTGGAGAGCATCTTCAGAATGCTCATTTTGAGTGAGAGAGATCTTATGAAGAAACGTGTAACATCTGTTATAGAGTGACCTACGAGACAAACGGAGAGTTCAAAGCGGTCAACGATGGTAACTCGGTGTGGTTGATGAGAGAAGGAAACAGTAGTGAGCTTGCCATTTCGTTCCTCGCTGAAGAGCAGTATCATCTGGACGCGGTCAACTTCCATTGGGCCACTGAGCCAATGAATGGCTCAGAGCACACTATTGGAGGTGTCGGATACGCCGGAGAGATGCATTTGATTCACCGGAACACTCGGTTCGCAACAATGGCTGATGCCTTGAAACAGCCGAATGGTGTTATCGCCATCGCCGTGTTCCTCAATGTATGCAGCCTCGTACCTTTTCTGATTACAAATTGAGTTTCAGGAATCGCACGATGATAACCCGTCATTCAGCTCGTTGATCAACCTGCTTCCCCAGATTATCTACAAGGGAAGTGAGTGCAAGTTGTGCTCGTTCGACTTCCAGGCATTCTTCCCGATTGCCGAGAAGACCAAGGAGTTCTGGATGTACGAGGGATCAGAGACAACAGAACCGTTCCGTGAGACTGTTAACTGGATTGTTATCAGAGCTGCTCTTCCAATCAGCTCACATCAGGTTGGTATTGTTCTATCGTTCAATCGGTGCCCTCGAGTCCGTGGCAACAGCAGTGGCGCGGCCGCGTGCGCTTTTACCCAGTTTACCGTTTTCACTGTCATTTCGCTCAATTTCGATCATTTTTCTCAAATGTTTTTGTAAAAAACAATTAACAACACAATTGTCTAAATGTTTTCACAGAAAAGTTTGAGAAAAATGATCAAAAATTAGCAAAATGAAGGTGAAAACGAGAGAGCGCGCGCCTAACGATTCCCGTTCAGCTCGACAAACTCCGCGAAGTCCGTGCTGGTCGCTACGACGAGGAATCCTCTGACAAGGTCCCAATGAAGCCACTACGTGCCATTCAAGCCGCCAACTCTCGCACCATCCAAAGCAGCTTTCGCTCGGTCGCCGGAGCTCCAGACCTCGGATTCCGACAATGATCTGCCTCAGCCGAGCTGTGATACACGTCTTCTTGTCCAGTCTTGCTTTCCGTACACTAAGATTCTCAAATGATTCCTAATTCTTGATTCCCGATTCTCTTTATTTCCATTGATTTGCATTTACCACTCTGACTCGAAGCAATAACAGACCTTTCCAATCACATATTTTGGTTTCACTTTCCTCTCTTCTAACCCTCACATATTCTCTTCTTTCTTTTTCTTCCAATGCCAAATCTCTCTAACTTATTTATTTACTTTAGATTGTGACTTGATAAATCTTGGATAGTGTAGTAACTTTATTGCAACAAGAGACAAACACACATCAATTCAACAAGGAAAATAGAAAACAACAACATTAGTTCTTAACCATAAGAACTCCAATTTGGAAGAGTCTCTGAATAGCGTCGAGCTTGTCCTTTCTGGAGATCTCTCTAGTGTCTCTACTCGAGAACACCTCATCCAAAGTTCTCCACTCCGGATACGCATTCCACAGGACTCTGTAGACATCAATTCCATGCACTGGGAAGTCGACGAGCTGCTCCGGTCGTCCTTCGAACAATCTCGAATTGTTCATGCGGTGGCTGATGAAGCAAGAGTCTTCGCTCTCCATCAACAGACGTTGAGTATGCTTGCGAACAAAACGAACTTTGGTTTTGGCGTTGAAGTCGATGAGATCATCCCCGAGGAGGTTGACCGAGGAGCCAATGACAGTGTACTTCTTCTCAGCTTCAGTTAAAAGTGGTGGCAAGGCTTGCTTCATGAATTCCTTAGCCAGATGGTCCACAGAGCTATCCAGAAGATTATCAGCAACCAAGTTGCGAAGCATGCTCATATGTCTATCAACAACCATCTTGAACTTTTCGGTAAAGTTCTCCTCTTGAGGGTATGCCAGATCAATGATACCACCCATGTCAAACAAGCCAACTGGAAGACCACGACGAAGTTTGTGACGGCTCTCGGTGAGCGCTGTGATGGCCTCCGGGATCACTTTCTCCATAAGATTCGCAAAGCTCCACTGTCTTCCAGTAGAGACAGTAACATGAAGAGAGTGCACCTTCTTATCAGTTCTAGCCTGATGGATGTATCCTCTCGGGATGTAGATCACATCTCCCGTCTCAATCCATCCCTCAAACACTGGCTCCCGTCCCTTCATGTCTTCCTCGCTGAAGTTACCACTCGACTCAAGTGGCAACTCGTCTTCCGGGGACTCTGGAGCCCAGACTCTCCAGTACTTGCGGCCCTCGACTTGAAGGAGGAAAGCGTCGATTTCATCCCAGTGAGGGGCGAATCCAGAGCTTCCAGCTGGAGTGAGATAGGTGTTGGCTCCAACAAAGCAACCGAATTGCTCCTGGAGAACCTCGCAAAGGTACCAGATACGGTCATCGAAAGTTTGAGGATTGACAAGTTGGACCGAGCAGAGATTCTAGAACGGTAAAGTTAGAAAACTGCTCTTGAGATTGAAGAACAACTCACGTTAAGATGCTGCTTGACGATTTGCGGGTAAGCCCTTCCAGTTCCATTCAAAGTGGTTCTCACACCGTTCTTGTACTGCGCGATGTTGATATTGGTTCCATACTCCAAATGGTTCTTCTCGAGCAGCTCACAGAGTCTCGCAGTCGAGAAGAGGTTGCAAAAGTAGCCAGATTGCTTTCGATGAACCACGAGGACGTTGGATTGGAAGAACTTGCTGAAAACAAAGGATTCGCTCAATGGGAACAGGGGAGAACTCAAACTCACTCAAAGAAGGTCTGAACATCACACGGAGAGATCATGAAGCCGAAGGCACGAGACGCAGTGACGACAGAGTTCGAATCGGTGAATGGGAACTTGTCAAAGTCGACGTGAGCCGCACGGAAGTCACGGGAAGTATTGTCTTTTGTGATGATATGAGCTTCACGATCCTTTCCAGAGATGAATCCTTCGGTGTCTGACTCAGCGTCCTGGTCAGAGAGCACTGATTCCTCGTCTTCATCCTCAACTTCCTCGTCATCGACTTCTTCATCCTCCATCTCATTCTCCTCCTCTTCTTCATCGTCAACTTCCTCTTCCTCCTCATCATCAATCTCCTCGTCTTCCAAAGCTTCATCGTCAATGTACTGCGCGATGTCTTTTGGATCAATTCTCATCTCATCCTCATCAACTTCAGCTTCATCCTCATCTTCCATCTCATCCTCCATCTCATCCTCCACTTCCTCATCTTCCAACTCCTCATCCGTCACCTCTTCATCCGACATCTCCTCATCACTCTCCAATCCAATGATATTCTCATCATCGCTCTCCACCACCTTGAACGTTTCTTCTCTTCCATTCGACACCACAGTCACCTCATCCTCGTTATCAGGCTCCTGGACAATGTACGTCGACTCAACCTTCTCCGTCTTCACTGCAGTGACCTTCTTTTTCGTTCCCTTAGTCTCCGAAAGAAAGATGATGTCCTCTTGCTGCTTAGACTTCTTCACTTGAACCTTTGGAGATACCTCTCTCTTTCTTTTGGTTGGTCCGTTTTGCTGGACTGGTCCACCAGAAGCAACCCGTTCGGCATCTTTCCCATCAAAGATCTTCTTGGGCTTTAGAAGCTTTGCCGGGTGGACAAACTTTGGCTCGTTGGATGGCTCCTTGTAGTGGATGACAGCTGGAACAAGAGAATCAATTTTGAAAAACGGAAAACTGGGTAGCCGAACTTACCAGCACTTTTGGCTTCTCCACTCTCGATACTAGCCCATCGATCGACATGCTTGGATTTTGGTTGAGGTTCGGGAGACGGAGCAGACTCTCTAACAACGTTCTTCTTCTTACCCATCCTTAAAACAAGAAACTGAATGAAAGAGAACTAAGTTATACGAAAAGAAACGTATTTTAGGCCAATATTCAAAGGAGAATCGTTTCGCGCTGTCTGGTAGGGAGAGGACACTGGAGAGAGAATCGATAGAAAACCTCGGCCAGCGAAAAGTGAGAAGAGGGGTGTAGGGGGCGAATGACAGGGAAATGCAAGGGTCTGCACACAATTGATGGGTTGAAACCAAACGGTTTTGAGATCTAGAATGGTGTAAAGATGAGTAGATAAGATTGTCTAGTGACAGAAAAAGTCCCAAGAGCACAGAAACTATCGGTTGACCCAATCAAGATGACTGTCCTATGGGGTGGGTGGAATGACCGTGGCCTAAAACCCCGGGTCTCCTTTCTGTCTTCTGTGTTCACCTACCTTCCCCACTCACCCACCACTCAAAATTTCCGCGGTTATTTGAAAAATGGTAAGCAAAACTCAATTCCGGATAGGAAACACAAGAAGACTTCATTTTGCAGCACTACCACTTTCTCGGCAATGCAGAATGCCCGTCTTGGTTGCTAGAAGAGCTCTGTACGAATTTTGCGAGCATGGTAAGGGTGTTTCGGACATTTCAAGTATAAGAACACTGTTCCAGACAGTTCTGAAGTTCAAGGAATTGTGCAAAAGAGCCTCGGACTACGCGATCACCGGACATGACAAGCCGGTTCTCGGGGATACTTCTGATGGGATAAGTTAGTGGTTTTAGAGGACAAACTATACGAAATACTGGGTTCCAGACATTGCAAATCCCCACAAGGACATCTTGTTCATCTCCAATTGGTTGCTTCTAAAAGCTGCTGGACATGACTGTCCACCTGAAGATTTGCAGCAAGAAGTCGAGCAACTCGGACTTCCAAAAGAGCATAGTGAAGCGTTGAAACATGTGTATGCAGAGCACAAGAACGAGTTGATGGAGAAGACAAAGCGTTTTGTTCATAGAGGTTGGTAGAAACAACCAAAACATGCATGAAAACCAAGTTTCAGAAGAGAACGCGACAGTGAGTGACACCTCCGCGACATCGTTCACAATGCAGACTTCCGATCAAACTTACACAATCTCCATGGCAGCCAGCATAATGAATCAACTGAAGAACGGTAAACTGTGATGTTTCTAACTTGAATTTATGAAAGAAACGTTTTCCAGATGTGGAAAACTCTGTGGCTTCAATGAAAGACCTCGCCGAGATGTTACCATCGAGACGGACATCGGAGTAGCTCATTCCAGTACTCGTTTTGTACAATTTCATTGAGTTTTAATGTATTTTAACTTCCGAAACACATCTGGTTTGCTTGTATTTACTGTTCAAAGATTCATAAAGAAAAGTTTCGGTTTATTGGAAAAACACAAACAGCAAAAGAAAAAGGAGGGACTATGCTGCTGCTGCCGTTTCTCTTCTGCGAAGTTCGTCTTGTAGGATTTCTATTAGGACTTGTAGGAACTGTACAATTAGATTCTGAACATATCAGAAATTGTATCAAGGTAAAAACGGGTCACTTACATTTCTCTCTTCGTCATCCATTCTATCAGAAAAACAAGAAGAAGTAATGAGGAAAAGATCTGGGAAAGACGGAAGAGCTAATGACGTTTTGGTCACGTAAAAAGTATCAAGTCAATCTTCAAATCGTTTTATTCAAAACTTTCAAATGTTATCCAGAGTATCTTCCGGAGCATAGTCCTCCGCGTTCTTCGACGATGATCCAGTATCGGCGCGATCCTCGGTGATGACACTCTCGTCGATCTCGTTGATCGTATCCGCTCCATCGACTCTTTCGGCATTGTCACGATCCGATGCTTTGTCGTTGTTGTTGGTGTCGAGTTGAGCACGGTTGAGGTTCCACTCGAACGGATCCGTCCTGAAAAACCTTGTCTGAGCTGCTCCAAAAAACAACTAACATTTTGACACCTTTCGGCAAGTCTGCCTTCAACTTTTCCATAAACGACAAGTATGGTGGTGTGTCGTGGTACTTGAGCTTTCTCAGGATACCAGCAATCTCCTGGAACGACTTCGGACATCCCTTGCACAGCTGAGAGTCGGTGGTCTTCTCCTTGAGCGTCGCCGTGTCCTTCTTCGGTTTCCCCTTCCATGGAAGCGTCGACGTGGCCGTCTCGATCATAGCGTACAACGCTCCGTACAAGTCGTCATGACGCCCTTGTTCCTTGTGCAAGTGCACATTCAGACTGCAGTAACGAACTGTTCCACGGAACATTGACTTGTTGCGTGGCTCGCGGAGCTTCAGTTTCCCAGACGCATCCGGCAGCATGATTTGACGAGAGAGTCCGAAATCGAACACGTAGACGACTTGCTCGTTTTTCACTCCCAACGCCATGTTGCTGGGCTTCACGTCACGGTGCACGAAGCCTGCTTCATGCATATCCTGGAGTGCCTTGACGAGTTGGATGAAGATACGGAGAGTCGACGGTGCGGAGATCTTTCTCTGTGGCATTCGTCGTCGAACGTCGCCGATTTCCTTGCCGAGAAGACTCATGACGAGGTAGGTGTACGTGTCTGTTTTTCCGGATCCCAGAAGACGACAGACGTGGCGGGAGCTGAACCAGGAACCGTACATGATCAGTTTGAATTGGTTTACTCACTTTTGCAACTTCTTCAACACGTACACCTCCATCTTGAGAATCTCGTCCTCTTTGCTCTTCATCAACGGTTCCACTTTCATCGCCGCTCTTCCCTTCTGAAAGATCGGGTCCATCAAATCCGTTGTTCCATTACCAAAAGCTGCTCACCCCTTGCAAAAGTTCGACGAGAAACACTTGTCCGCACGCGCCTTCTCCGAGTTTCTTTTTGACCACAAATTGATCTTTGATTTTGTCTCCCGCGTTCACCTTGACCGGAGCGATCGGAGTTCCCATTCTGGAAGAGCGAGGATTGGGTTTGAACCAGGTTCCGAGAGGAATTACCTTGCAGTATGACTTGGCAAGCTTTTCGCGAAGTAAACTCGAGAGGAATGTGAAATAAAGGAGAGGTACGCGTCTTTGAAGATTGCTACTCGAGAAGTTCACGTTGATGAGTTCACGGGAGTTCACGTTACTGATAAACTGTTCCTTTTCACTTGAAACTGCGAATAGGACCTCTTACACCTATTTTGCTCGAAAAACAACCCTTTTATGACATCTTATCATTTGATCTACCTCCCATCCATCGGCGCCAAACCCTACTCAATGGCGCTCGCCCGCCAAACTCCTGTCCCCGTCTCCGTCTTCTCGTCATCCTCGCTCATTCGCTCTTCGCCATGTATTCCTTCAAAAGCTCCGTCACCAACCAGAACTTCCTGCGGACGCCGTCGTGTTCCGTGTGCTACGAGCCGTTTGGTAAGTTTCCCCTCTCCTCTCGTTTCTTTTCATCTAACCTCTCCTTTCTATTCCAGACGACAAACAGCATCTTCCGAAGATATTGCAGTGCGCGCACACACTGTGCCAGACGTGTGTCAACTTGCTCGAGGAGCAGAATCCCCAGCTCAACAGATTCCCGTACGATCGGACCAGTGTGTCGATTCGTTGTCCGACGTGCCGCACGTTGACGCAGGTTCCCCGCTCGTTTGTCAGGTCAAACTACCAGTTGCTGGGTGAGTTGTTTCTTACAGAATTTGACTAATTTTCGGGTTTAGAAGTGGTCGACACGATGCGCGATGAGTTGAGCCACAACATTTCGTTCCTGTCATGCATCGAATGCCGTGGAGTCTACCACGAGAAAGAGTAAGAGACGTGTTCTCCATCATCAACTAACGCTTTCTTCTTTCAGTGTGAACATCTGCACCGTCTGCTCTCCAGTGGCCTGCGATTCGAGATCGGAAGAAGTGCTCGAGAAGCATTTGAAGATAGAGAAGTTCGCGCTCTGCTCGACATGCATACTCAACAAGCACATCTCACTGGGACACACCCACATCCCGCTGCAACCGCTTCGAGTGGATATGCAGCGAATCGAGAACCTGCGTCGTCTGAACTGCATCCAGGAGAGTCTGAACAAGACGCAACAGCGACTACGAGAGAATCTCGATCGTGCGACGGACAGATGGTTCGAGCTCAACGTGAACAGCGACGTGTCGCGCTTCAAACTCGCCTCGAACAGTTTTGAGCAGAAGAAGGTGTTTGACGAGTTTGTGGTGCAGTTGAAGAGCAAGTCGGAGCACGTGGAGAAGCTCGTTGAGCAAGTTGAAAAGTGGAATGAGGAGTTGGAACGAGGGGTTGTCCGTGCTGCTCCACAAGCATCTCCGAGTCCGGGCCCGGCGCCGGCTCCATCTCCAGAAAACCCGTTCGCTCCGCAGAACAACTACCTCTACTACTTTGAGAACAACAACAACCCCTGGGAGCCACGACAACAATAATCATACTCCCCTCTCTCATTTATATGCTTCCCTCCCCACCTACCATGTATTTCGTTTTCGTATTTTGTTCGCCTCCTCCATTTCCCCCATTTGAAACAGAGTTATATCTAGTACCCCTTGTAGCCCCTTTCGGGGCCTTTCGTGTTGAAAAATTGAAATTCTAATAAAGTTAGTTTCACACGAAGTTTGCAAACATCAAAGAGGTCCCATTGAAATGTTTATGAGTCTTTTGTAAAGTATCAAAATGTCCCAAAATACCGATAATGACAAATTTCCAAAATGCGGGCGTCCCGTCGTCCCAGAGAGAAAATGGGTGGTGGTGTGAATGAATGGGGGGAATGGAAAAGAAAAGCACTTGAATGCATGTAAAGCGAGCACTTGGCAACTGGAGGAAGAAATACTTGCAAAGAAGGCGCGGAAATGAGTAAGGAAATGAATGCGAGTCCCAACCAAATTGGAGAGAGAAATGTGGCAAGTGAACACCAGAGAGGAGGAAGGAATATCTATGGTAAAGCGACAGGAACAGACAATCAGAAAGAGGCTACACGAAGGAAAAGGAAACAGGGAGAGAGAAAGAGGTGATATGGAAACTACAGGAAGAAACGGGGATGTGTAATCACACGTTGAGGGGGTCGATTGTGCTGTCTAGGCAGTGGGAAGAGAATAGGTTCATACAGAGAGACAATCTACAGAAAGGAAGGAAAAGTGACTAGAGAGGAACGAGGAAATGGGGGCCTATGGGGGATCAGTGACGGAGCAGTGATTGACGTTGTTTCAGCTTCTCGGCGTATGACAGCTTCTTTTCGGGTGCCATTTGGAGCTTGATGTTTCGGCGACCGGCTGCTACGGAGCTGGAAAGAAAGGAGTTAGGAACTGGATGTTTACAGACTTATGCGAATAGGAAAGTGTTTCTTTTCAAGCTTCTTGGTTGATTTTGTCCTTTCATCAATCGCTGCTCACAGGGCCGCGGCGGCGGAGACTTGACACGGCCACACAAAACGAAAGTTTAGTGGTTCACCGTTTTTGGCTTTTTTTCGCTCATTTTGGACTGTTTTTCCTAAACTTTCTTGTAAAAACATCAAGACTATTGTGGCTTCAATTGTCTTCTACAAAAAAATTCAAGAAAAACAATCAAAAATGAGCGAAATGAGGGCGAAAACGGTGAACCCCATGGGCTGCGATTGACGAATTGCAACGAGGCTTGAAAAGAAACACACTTCCCCAATGAGTCCAGGATTTGTTCACTGAACGTTTACACACCTTTCACAACATTATTACACCAATCACAATCACTTGACAACGATAATAACAACTGCCTCAACGACAGTGTCTACCTGAACGTCGGCTTTTGCGGCTTCTTCTCTGGTTCCACCTTCTTTGGTAGACACGGGAAAGCGGTCTCTTCGAAGGCGAATGAAGGAGCGACGACTGGTGGGATGACTGGTGCTGGAGGGGATTGCTGGAAACAGAGAGGGTTAGGTTGTAAGAGAATCTAGGAAGAAACTGACCACTTTCTCAGCGACATGGTTGGCGGCCTTCGGCTCAAATTTCGGCTCCGGTTTTGGGTTTAGTGGAGCCACGACGTGTCCGTTAGGCTCATTGAGCTCCTTGACAACTTCTTTCTGCTCCTTCTTCACTTCTACAGGCAAGGAATCCGCAAAAACTGGAAGCTCCACTGGAGGAGTCACAGGTGTCGATGGAGTCAGTGTATTCGTGTTTGTACCAGCGGTGATGGTGATGGAAGAAGCCTCCGAACTCTTCCGTCTTCTGTCAAAGTTTGGTGCAGGCCATACTGGTGGTGCGGGAAGGTCTGTGGGAGTTGGCACACTGTACGGCTGCTGCTGCAGAGGCGGAGTGTTCGGTCCCGAGTTTGTCGGAGTGCCAGCTCCTTCAGGAGAAAAGTACTTTGAACTGGCGCTAGACGAGGAAGACGAAGACATTTGTGGTGCATGACGATGATGGCTGTAGTAGTTGCTGCTCTGATTGTAGTTTTCAGAAGACCGCCAGTTCTGTGATCCATTTTCATTCCGCCAGTGACCATTTCCATTCTGATGATTAGAGCGGCCATTTCCTCGATGTCCACCACGCCAATTGCCACGACCATTTTGTCTGCCGTTGCTCTCATTGTAGTACTGTCCGTTGCTCTGGAAGCGACGTTCTCCACCACTACCAACACGACCACGCCATTCATTCGAGTTCGAGTAGCTACGCGACTCGTTGTTATACTGATTCTGACTTCCACCATTTCTACTAGCACTACGAGGAGCATAGTTGGATGTTGTGGTTCGAGTGGAGTTGGACGACGCCGTCGACATTTCGTCAAAGTTTCGAGGAGTTGTCGATGCACTTGACGACGTTGAGTAGTATGAATGTGACTGCTGTTGGGGAGGCAGTTGCTGTGGCGGCAGAGGCAAGAGTGGCGGCTGGTGGTAGGCGACGTTGTTGCCCGAGAAGCGGAAGGTGGGCGTGACGTACTCGAAGTGGCTCAAATTCGATTCTCCAGGTCGGTAACTGGCGACAGGTACGAACCCGAAATCAGCAAGTGTCTGTCCAAGCTCTCGCAACTGGAACGTGCCCGTCTCGCCGTTTGCCAACGTCGTCGTCATCCGACCATCATTACCATTTCGAACTTCTGGTGGTGCTATTGAAGGGGGCCCTCCGGCTTTTATCCTAGCCTAAAACGGATTGGTTCAATTCATTTCACGACACAAAACCAAATGACTCACACAAACTGGTCTCTGCGTTATTTCGTTCTTTTTGTGCTGAACAGCCACGTAGGCAACCTGAGTGTCCAACTCGTTCTCGTACGTGATGTACCAACTGTCATTGGACCCGTATTTCAACTCCAAGTAAGGGGGACCATCAGCCAACAGCTTCTCTACTTCCTAAAGAGTAAGGAGTTACATGTATGCTTTCAATTTAGCTTGTATTTACCTCTTTGTAGTTCTCCGGAATCTCTCTGATGATTATAGTTGTCCTTTTCGTGATCGCGCGCACTTTTGTTTCAGTCTCATCGACTTCCACTAATGCAGATTCTGCAAATGAAGCCATTTTGCAAGCTGCTTTCCTTCTTTTTCTCTCACCTTTCAGCGCTTCCGTGATAAACGCAATGTCGGAGGTTATACATACAACTTTGCGGAAGTTTGCGACAACGGGTATCGGAACAAACTGATCACTGTCCATCTGGCACTTGAGGAATTTGTCCTGGATTAGGTTTTCCCTGGAAAAAGTTGGCTTTGGTTGAAGCATTGACGTCAGAACTCCCGAAGGGATTACGGTAGGCTAGTGCCTCAGGGCAACCGACTTTTTGCAACGTTTTTGCAAGAGCCATAGTTCTTAATCAATCAAAAGGTTGTCCAACTCTGGCGTCGTACATTGGTACATTGCGCTGCACTATGTGGGAATCGTGGGCTTTCTAATTTTCATTTTCCCAGCCGTCTATAGTCACGAGATGCAGTTGTCAGTCCCATGGCCCTACGTAATCACTCAAAAGCCCTCACTCACCTCGAGAAGTAGTATTCCAGTTGGATCTTGAGCTGCTGCTTGATCTCCTCTCTGCTCAACGGCATCGGGACGAGCATCTGAGGGACGAACTGGTTTGGAGGCATCGGGCCAGAAGAGGAAGAGGGGATCGAGACAGATCCCTGCGGCTGCGGGCCGAGCATCATGAGTGTCGTCTTGCACTCACGATTGTACCTGAGAAAAAGGGGGATTCGTTATATGGAAAAGAGAGGAGTGGGGGAATGAATGAAACGCGCACAAAGGGAGGAGATATGTGTACGAAGCGAAATGTAGTCATGGTGAATCGCGTGTGCTCTGAATCAATCGCACGGCTCTTCTCCTCTCATCCAGTGTTGGTTTCTTCGACATCTCTTCTTGTCTCTAATTAGTACAAACGGATAGGAGATGATGATGAACGAAGAAGGGCTCACAGGGACGACGACAGATGCGGACAACATACACATACAACGCTGTTTTTGATGCTTCTCCCTCTTCTTCTTCTTCGGATTACGACGCAGAAAAATGGAGAAAGGGCATGAAAACAGACAGAATGGGGGAGAGATGTAGTGATGTCGCCGCTGCGTGGTGTCATCTGTTTGGTTTTCAGAATATGTGGATGGAATGTTTCGGAATGAAGGTGTCCCACCGGGCGGTCGCGCCCACGCAGTGTTCTCAATGATTTCATGGCTGTCTGGGTCATTCAACCAACCCGGATCAAGATCACATGTTCTTAACATTCGAAGCAAGGAAGAACCTAGGAACCAGGGAGAACACATCCCTGAACAAGGAATACCCAAACTGAAACATCAATGACAAAGACGCTGAGCTGAGTCATGTCATTGAAGAGAACAGAAGAACAACAGAACAGAACCAATTGCCAGCCGGGAAGCCAAAGCGGATATGAGGCCGGCCAGAACACAACGAAAACTGATCATGGCGATAATGATATGTGAGGAGGTGAAGGGAGAAGAATTGGAGGGACACGGGATGGATAAAAGGCGCAACGGATGGAGGCGAGAGAGGCGTCGAAAACCACTTTGAATCGGCGGCGGATAGGGACGATTCGGTCGGACTGTGCGGGCCGTCGAGAAGGGCGAGAGGAATGGAAAGGGGGGAGATGCGTTCGATCGCAGACCGAGCCGCCGCCGCAGGCCGCACGCGGTGATTCATCTGAGCGATACGGGGGGTGGTGAGAGAGTGGATGGATCGGAGAGACGCGGAGATGCGCACGCACCGGCAGAACTGTCGATTTTTTGGACGACGAAGAAGGAGAAGAAGAAGAAGAACGCGAACTGCAAAACAGTGTGAAAAAGCGGAGGGGAAAATGGAGGATAGGGGAAGAAGCAATACAGGAAAAGTAATCGATAGGCGATAAGCAAAGACACAAGCATCGGCCTTACCAATGGGGAAGTGGCGGAGGCTGGGCGATGAGACCCGACGACGATGCGGAAGTGGACGCCGACGTGCCGGGCGAGTGCGCAGCCGACGATCCCAATGAGGCATCCGCTGCTGCTGAGGTGGGTCGATCCACTGCCGTCATTCCGTCAATCTTGCCGACGATTCGTTCGATTTGCTCAATGTCGACTTGGATTGCCTACAACAAGCTGATTCTCTCGATGATGGTCGATTGCAGAAGCGCGTGTTTGGTGTGTGGGTGGGGGGTCGGTGGGCATTTCGTAGCAACTCTTCGCTGATAAGGATGCCTCGGGGTGGGGTTGGTTTTTGAGAGTGTGTTATCAGAGGAAGACACGGAGGACAATTCGTGCAAAGTCACGGAAATGACGAATCGAGTCGCAGAAAGAAAGAGAGCTGACAAAACTGACAGAAGATGAGAAACCCTTTCCCAGGTCCTCGCTTCTTCCTCTTTCTTTCTCAAAGTTTTTATGGCAATTTCCGGCAAATTTAAGTGCTTTTGTCCATTTTCCTCGATTCCTCCATCAACTCGGGTTTTTATGACGTGGAATGAAGAAAAAAAGGAAATATCCGTTTCACTCCTCTTTCTCTCTTTTTCCTTCTCCCCACTTTCCTCCGGCATTTTCGCCGTCGCTTTCGGTTCGTCAAAAGTCTATAAATATTCACAATTTTGGCCGAGAAGCTGCCATTGGAGACAAAGAAAGCCTCGTGTGCGCATAAATTGAGATGGAGAACGAAATGAGTGAGGTGCGGCGCGAAGCGCGCGTCTAGAGAATATTACAAGCTTGACGCCAGTCTCCAAGTTCTCGAGAAGCTTCAGGACAATGACGGAGACGTGAGAAACAGAAGCAAAGACGTTTCCTCTAATTCTGAGGACTTTTGGCTATAAATAAAGCAGTGTCAATTTCGTCCAGCAAAAGACAAACGAAACTGAACTCTTGAAAAAGCTGAAGCTACGCCAACAGCAAGACTATAGGGGAAATGCATTCCGGTTCTGTATGCGAGGTGCGAAAAAGGGAAAGTAGGCCAAGTATCTGCTTACTATCTAGGTTCCAAGGTGTTGGGTTCAGGGATCATCAATGGCTCACCTTCTGAACGAGGTAGTTGCGCGGCGCGAGTTCCGTGCAAACGTAGAAGGCACCGGAATCAAGCTCGAACGTGTCCATCGAAGAAGGAACGTGAAGAGGAGGGGAACGACGAAGAAGTCAGTATCACGTCATCCGACTTATGGAAGCGAATGGATGGAGAAGGGGCGAATGGAGGAGGAGGAGGAGGCGGCGAAGGCGACGGGCGCAGCGGCCAAGCCACTCTACTTCTCTGACCGTGTCGTGTCAGCCGGTTTGGCGAGGGCATACACGCAGAGTGGCATGAGGAGACCGAGGCGCCGAAGCGCCCAGAGAGATGTGGGCAAAGGCACGCAGACTGCCACGCACCGGGCAGACGGATGGCAAGGGGGAGAAGAAGAAGAAGACGCCTCGATTGTTTTTTCGAGCGAAAAGCCTGGAATATACTGACGGACGGGCCTGCCCCCCTTCTGCCATCATTAGGGACCCCCGAGCCACAGCCGTGTATCCCCTCTCTCGCCTTCTTTTTCAGCCGATTCTTTCTCTTCTCTTCTCGATTAATTTCGCTCGTCGTTTCTCGCATTCTGGAGGGTGTGGAAGACAGGAGCAGCCAAGAGCCGGACGCATTTCTATTCTATTCAGAAGGAACACAAAACGACTCTGACGTCACAATGAAGCATCTGATAAGGGCATCGTCAACAATTGCGAGTTGCTGCTCATGGAAACTAGAAAGTTCTCTTTCTGTTCCTGGGAAAAAGAGGAAAAGAGAAGAGAAATTCGTATAATCTTTGATTGATATGACGCTATACTATGGGCTAATTGAGACACGAGGGGAGACCTCGAGACAACTCACAACTCGTCAAGGGAAAACGGAAATTATACGAATATGACTAATCAGGAGTGGGTTTCTGAGTTGGACAGAAAGGGGATATATGACGGATACAAGGAGGGGAGCATAAGGGAAGCATAGGGAACAAAAATGGGAAGACTTGAAAAATGAAGGGAAGGAAAAACTGCTCTTCCAGCTGAACAACACATGTTCCAGCTGCTCTTGGCTGGGCTCCAGGTGCTCTCTGGTCACTGCTTTTCTATCTGTAGATGTTTCTCCGGAAAAAGAACCAAATCCGGCTCGAAATATGTGCATTACAGTAATCTAGAATCACTAAAGGAAAAATTATTTTCGAACTGCCGCTCAAATATTTGGCAGAAGTGCAGTGGGGCGCGATTGCAATGCACCTTTTACCGCGTTTTTCAAATTGGAAATCACCTGATTTTTCTGATTTTTTGCCTTTTTCGCATTGATTTTTCCGTATTTATCAGCTAAATTTAAGTAGTCTTTAAAGTTTTGCATGTAAAAATTAAAAATAGCAGCTTTTGTTTTGTTTTCCCCGAGCGCCTCCGTCAAAAAATAAACAAATTCTAGATTCTCGCAAATTATGTTTTTCAGGCCGAAACCGAAGAAATGGAGGAGTGGAAGGCTTCGTTTCGCGATATTTATAAAAGATCGCCGACTGCCAGTGATATAGCTATCGCTCCGAAACATGTGAAAGGTATGGAATCTGTTCTGCTCTCACAATATGAGAAAATCAGTGCTTCAGATGCTCTGCAAGGAGAAAAGAAGCAAGAGTTGGAGAAAAAAGAAGAGAAACAAGTGAAGAAAGGTGTGAAGAGGAAGAATTTCGAGATGCGGATGATGGACGACGAGCAGTTCAGTCCGGTGAAGAAGCGGGTGAATCTGAAGAAAACGGAAGACTTTGGCGATGATGTGGACATGATTGCGTTAAGAACGTCACCGAGAAAGGTGGTTATTAGCTTTTTTGTCAAATTTCAAAGTTAATTGGGTGTTTTTCAGAAAGTTCAACCGTTGGGAAGCTCGCAGATCTCACAAAACCTGCAAAACTCGCAAATCTCACCGATCAAACGACTCGGACCCATTGGAATCAAGAATTTCTCTCCGGTCAAAGTATGTTTTGAATAATTGCAATGTCTCAAACTTTGTGTTTTGTTTCAGAAATTTCAAAAAAACTTCTCTCCACTCAAATCTCCATCAATGTCTCCTCGAAAGGTACCTTTTTCCAATAATCATCTTCCAATCACTTTTTGATCTTCCAGAGACTCGCAGGCCCATCATCGCATGTCGACTTGAACGATTTCTCACCAATGAAATCCTTCTCGGCAAGCACCTCGAAATCGGCGAGCAAATGTTCACTGACACCGATAAAGTCGCCCACAAAAAGAGCTTATCAGAGACAGCTGTTCAACAGAGTGAGTCGGTTCATGGGTTTGAGATGGAGCAAATGGGACAACCGGTTGATGGGAAGGAAAACGAGATTGAGATTGAAGTTTGGAGGGACCACTGACTCCAAAACACTCATTCTGAAGTTCCTTGTCAGTCCCTCGAAAAATCTTCCAATCCATATCTTCCACTCGTGATTATTTCGGTTAGCGAATCGCATCAACCGCCGATCTCTGCGCCAATTTGATAGCCACCCCTAGATGTTTTACGACTAATTAAAGAGGGCGCTTCCCCAGTCCCTTCGTGTCGTCGGCTGGAAACCGTCTTGTTCCCCTACATTATGTTTTCCAGCCGAGTGAACATGCGGGTGTTTCAATACCAAAACACTCATTCTCGACACCACTGCGGGGGTATTCAGAATTCCGGTTTTTGGTGCCGAGTGGTTGGTTGATGCGATTAACCAGCGAGTAATCATCGGGTTTAGGTTACAGACACTTCTTTTTTTTGAACAAGAGTGATATAATAGAAGTTTTAGGATCTCGAATCGCTTCTGATGCCGACGCCGGAGAAGTTTGAAGGAGAAGAGGAGGTTCCGGAGGAGTTTGGCGATGAAACGTAAGATTCCTGGAAACTTAGAAGCACAATTGGTGTTTTAGAAACGAGGAAGTCGCGAAAGCCCGTGCCCACAAGCCAGCAGCGAGAAGACTCGGTCCAGTCAAGGATCAGAACTTCCAGAAGATCAACTTGCGAAAGAAGCAGTTTGTTCGTGGAAAGGTGACCGCGGAGCAGAAGCGAAAACTGAAGAGGAAGCAGATGTTCAAAAAGAAGTAAACGTCCCTTTTGTGTTATCTTGTATTTGTCTACTTTGTCCTGTCCTTATTATTCATTGACCCATTCATTCATCACCATGCAAATGTCAGGTTCCCAGGTTGAATGGGCCCGTGGCGCCGTGGTGTTTTGTTTGCCCTCAAAAAACCGTTTATTATGTTTGTCGATACTTATTAGAGGAAGAGAGGGGAAGAAGAATGAGAAACAGGAACAATTGCTCGGCTAGAAAAGATAGAGAAAAAGGGGCAGAAACGAGAGAAAGAAAAGGGGGGAACGGGAACAGTGCGAAATTGGGATTCTAATTCGTTGAATTCGGGAAAGAGAAGGCACTTGACACGTGGAATGGAAGACAAGGAAATAGGATCAGATCTCGCGGAACTCGGCCGGCTTCTTCTCGGACCGACTGTCCTCTTCTTGCAGGAACCGATCCCACATGTCGACGATCACATCGTGCGAGTACACGGAGCCACCGTTGTTGTCGATAAGATGCGTGATGAAGACTCCGTCAGCCTTCAGTTTGTGGTCGACGAACTTGTCAAGAACGCTGGATGCTGAAAAGAACACGGAATTATAGGGAAGAGGGGCAGGAATAGAGTGAAGCGCCTTCTCTCTCTTCTCTCTCGGAGAACGAAAATTAGGTTTGCCTTTTCACAGCGATTTCTCAGTAATGACTGGACTGTTTGAGCTAATATTTTGCAATGTTTCTAAAGAATGCTTGTGAAATATTTAAGCAATCGAATAAAAACTGTGTCTTTTGGAGCACATCTTCTGAAAGCTGTATTTCCGTTTGCGCCATGGCACCGCTCGTTTTGGTAACTGCTTCTTCTAATGGTGAATTCTTGTCTTACAGATTAGATTCATTGATCTGATAAAATTTAGAGACCTTTCCGAGACATTCTACACTACCTTCACCTCAGAGAACACGACAATGGACAACCATTTATAGATTTTCTAATATTTCCTTTCTCTAACATTAGAGAATCACCTTATTGATCTTCTAATAATCTCTCTAATGAGCCGCAGTCATCTATCGACACCGCAATGTATAGATTTTCTAATAAATCCTCACGGTGGCAAAGACAGCACCAGTCATTTTTCCCACGCGTTCGTTCGGCCCCATCACCCTAATGTCCGTCATGACACCTCCGCTCATTCACCCGCAAAGGGCGCATGGTCATGATGCAATTGCGAGTGGCAGTTCCCCTCTCTCCGAGAACAAGGACGCGCACGGCCTTGTCAACTCAAATTATACGCCACCAACACGCGGATACCACTGTCCGCAATTAGTAGTTCTAACTTGACTTACAGCGAGAGTCATCATCGATGAGACCATCGACTTGGAGGTACGCCTTGATGTGTGCTTTGCGAGCGGAACGGAACAGAAGTTTGCGGGTCCAGTTGATCAGGTTCAAGAAGGTGACGACGCCGACGATGACGAGCCAGAACCAGAGGAACACGTAGACCTGAAAGGATCCATTCTGATCAGTTAACCACATCGAAACCCTCGTAAATTTCACAGAACTTTCCGAGAAGGTGTCAAGGCTGTGTTCCCCTTCTCTCCACACCCAGATGCTTATCTCCAGAAAACCTCACCTTCTCGTTGAACATGTTAATCATCAGCACACATTGCACAGTATGACGATGCTTGTTGCCAAGCACACGCACCTCGAAATCGCACATGGTGACTCTGAAAATGTTATGCATTGTGCTACGTACTCTCCCTCTTCTTCTTCCCCTTTCCATTCATTCATTTCGAGACAGAGACAGTCTTCGACGATTCGCGCGGTAAACACATTCAGCGGCGCGTATTTGCGTTGCAAATACATGCCGTAAACGTTTATTGGAAGTCGTGCAAATAGGCGCCAAATTCCGATTCACGGAGGATGGATTCGTTGGGAAACAATGGCTACTGGAGATTCATGATTTATGAGCCATTCTTGGATTGGTTCGGAATGTGGGAAGGGATGGGTCCATCTGCCACCGCATGTTTCAAAATCCCGATTCAATTAAAATTGGCCCCCTTTACTGTCTCCATTAACTGTTACTGTCAAGTCAACACCCTTCTCGGGGGGTTCCCTTCACATTACGCCCGTTATGCATTTACATGCGATGACCTCCACCTCCCTTCCACTTCAGAAGGAAGAAACACAAGAGATACCAATCGGCAGCTGATGACTTTTGTCCCCGTTACCTCGGGAAATGTCCGCTCTCCTCCCATTCGCGTCCGTTGAGAATGTCGGAAAGGATGCCGGCTCCCCAGAAGGTGTAGGAAGTGCCGAGGAAGCTGAAATGATCAGTTAGAGATTGTCATAAGCTAATGGGGAACTTACTTGTTGAGAATAAGGAACTGGATGGCAATCTGGACAAGATAGAGCACCTTGCAGAACAGGTACAAATAGGCAAGGTATGATCCTCCATAGGCAAAGGATCCGGTGGCTGAAACAAGAACCAGTTGCGACACCGCGCCACGTCATGTAATCCTCTTTTTGCTTTTTTCTAACCCCATTATCTCCTTAGTTTCCGTGATTCAAGGTCAATTACGAGGGAATAGAAGGTTTGGTGTTTTGAGAAACGAAACGCCTCATTTGACGCTCATTGCCACGTCATAAACCTAATGAGAATCGGAAGTGATCTTTCTATCATTTGCCTCTTTGACTCTTTACTTAGTAACTTCCAGACGACCCCTCTTTGAAAACGTTGCCATATTTGATCAACACGGCGGCACCCGAATTCAAAGACCATTTCTCGCCCCTCACAACCTCTCGAAACCAGTTTTCCCTCGCACCTCTTCTTCCGGATCATCAGCCGCGCCCTCTCCAAAAAAGTTGTCTCTCTCTCTCTCGCTTCCTTTTACAAAACCGAGATGGCGGCTAATTGAAGTCAAAGTCAAGTCAAAAGAGACCAAAAGACTCACTGTATTTGGCAAAACGCGACTGGAGACTGAGAGATTCGTACAGATGAGCACCGGTGGCTTTGGCCGATTCACGACGGGCGTTCTCGTTGACACGGTCGGCTTTCTTGGCTCCGAATAGCATCTTCTTGAGGGCAACTCCCGAACTGAAGTTCATGAGGCGCCAGAAGAGGGATGGGAGGTAGAAGAGGATGGCTTGAAGTCCCAGAATGAACGGCACCCACTGATAGTAACCGATTTCAGCCGCTTCACGATCGATCTCAGAGTCCGGGATGTACTTTTCAGGGCGGATGAAGTAGGTGTTTTGCACAAAGCAGTAGTTCTCACTGTATTGCTCCCAAGCGCCTGTAACCCAAAAAAGTTGTCATTATCTCAATTCCTCTCTTACCTGTGAACTGCGCCGGAATCCAGCACTGAATCGGCTGGCCGACATACTGTTTCGCTGAGAGTGTCAACGCGAAGATGACAAGAAGCATGGGTGTCCAGTAGTAGTTGAGCCTGTCGATCGAGTCATCATCGCCCTGTTTGTGCAGTCCCTTGAGGAACGCGTCCAAGAAGAACATTCTATTGCCTCTAGAAGGTGGTCTCGACGGTCGGAAGGAGACTGAAAGATGATTTTGCAGATGGGAATGGGGATGGGAATAAGAGAGAGAGAGAGGGGGATTACGGTAGGTGGAAGAGGGAATATGATTTGCATAAAAGAAACGATGATCAGAGAACTTTGAGTGTTGAAAGGGAAAGGGAACAGGGACTCTGACCTACTGAGGGAGCCAAGGTCAGAGACAGTGTGCAAACAGTGAGTTGGCACTTGGCACAGTGATAAACATGATTCACAGGCTGCACATGGTCTACAGTAACCCGGGAACTTCAATGACGAGTTCCGAGTTTCAGAGAAAGAATGAAGAGAAATAGAGAAATAGAGAAAGAGAGATAATAGTAGTAGTAATGGTACAAAACCGGCGGCGAGCGGAGAGTCACAAAGAGAGACGCCGACGCCGTCCGAAGAGAGATCGGCGCCGTGCGCATGTCTGCGTCTCCACGTCTCCGATCACTCTCTCCGGTTGGACGGACACAATCGATGCAAGCTCCGCCCCAAACCATGACGATGATCAAGTTGGCAAGGGGAGGGTAAAAGTAGTTTGTGTGTACGGGTGGAAGCCGCTACGGCTACAGAGACACAAACTAAAAGGTCAGTCACAATGGAAATCAGCATGGAACGGAAAACAGAATGAGAATGAGGAGGAGACATGAAATGATGATGACAGTGATAAATGGAGAGATATGGAAAAAGTAAAAGAGAAAAAGTAAAAGGAAAAAGAGAAAGTGCAAAGCAATCATCATAAAGTACAGATATATCTGGGGAAGTGTCAACCCATCGAAAACGAAAAAAGAAAAGCAAAATGTTTTGGTATTTTTCAGCCGTTAAAACTTTTATTACCAAATCAAACAATCGTTATTAAGGAAGAGAGTTGAGGCCTAAAGAAGATAAGGAAAGAGGCACGGAATGGAAGGGAAAAACAAACCAACATTCAATCATTCTGGAGACAACTCTACATCTCCGACTCGTCCTGGAAGTTTTTGAGAAGAGGCGCGGCATCCTTGACAAGAAGAGGCGGCGCCGAGTAGGGTGGTGGGACTGCCGTGTTGAACCGTCTCCACATGTCACGGATCAACTCGACCACTGGCGTCTTACCGTTGTTCAGCTCGATTAGTCGGAGGATGAAGACTGTGTCGGGGGAGAGGAACTCCGTGACAAACTGTTGAAGCTTCCCGCGGTTGTTTTTCACCTTCGGATCGATCTGCAAAAGCTCAGTGTCCTTCCTGTTACTGTGAGAACTCTCTTACGTCTTCCACATACGGTTGGATGAAGCTCTTCGACACACTGGTTCCTGAAGCCCTGTAGAACCAGTAGAAAGTGTTGGTGATAGTGGCAGCAGTCAGAATACACAACCACCACCACAACGCCACGAAGATCTTCTCGTTGAACATGTTGATCATCAGAACGCATTGCACGGAATGCTTGTGGATGTTGTCGAGATTGCGAACTTCGTACTCGCACATGGTCACTCTCGGGAAGTTTCCGGTCTCTGGCCATTCTCTTCCAGCCCAAAGATCAGTGGTCACTTCGGCTCCCCAGAAATAGGAATCGACACCGAGCATTTGCTTGAGGAGCACGAATTGGAGAAGCACGTTGATCAGGAACATGACTTTCATGAACTGGAAAAGAGCTTTTCATGAGGGAAAGAAATTCTAACACTTACCAGATAGGCCATGAGAACTGCGGATCTGTTGAAATGGCTCTGGTATCTTGTTTGGAAGTGCAAGTTGCGCTTTCTCTTCTGACTGATGTATCCGGCGATGGTTGAAATTGTTCCTTTCCTCGACTCCTCATTTCCTTCAGTTGCGGTACACGTGTTGCACAGGGAAGTTACGTTTTGTCCTGAAACCCATTACACATTATTATTATGACTGTTTACGGAGCGAAACCGACCTGCCATTCCGTAGAAAAGTCTCCAGATGACAACTGGGAAGTAGAAGAGCATGGCTTGAAGAGCCAAGATAAACGGCACCCACTGATAGTAACCGATCTGATTCGTTTGTTTCAGAGTCGTCGTGTTGTGATTCTCGGCAACCAGGTGCTCCCAGTTGAACGAACGCTCTGCTTTGTCCTCTGCGAACGGGACAAAAAACGTGTTCTGCACGTAACAGTAGTCTAATGCATATTCTGCCCACCAGCCCTTATAGTAGGCCGGGAACCAGCAATCAATGGGGCTTCCGACGAAGCTGGAAAAGAGGAGTTATGGGATAGAAGGGATTTGGAGGCTTACCTCCATCCAGTGATGAATGCAGAGGCTAGAACAAGCCCAATGGTAGTCGCACAGTAGTTGAGCTTGTCGACAAAGTCACCGTCGGGCTGTGGCGAGACCGCCGACAGCAGATTCTGGATGACGTTCATGACAACACAGAATCACGACGGACGGAACCAACAATTTCAGATGACAAATACTGAAACAAAAGTGGATTGAGAGGAGAGTGGGGATGAAACGAAACGGAAGGACAGGACAGTACACGCAGTCAGTGAGGCCTCGGGAGGCATTCGAGGTCGTCTGCGTCTCGCAGCGCCTCTCTTTGCAATGGGGGGGCCGATGCAGAAGAGAGAGTAAGAGGAGGCGGGGCTTGCGACAGTCGACGCCTGCGTTTCTATAGACGATCAGAGACGCAGAGATGATCACAAAAAGAGAAGAAGAAGATGGAGATGATGGGAGAGAGAATGCCGACGGACATTTACTGTATGCAGAATATTAATGAGGTGCAATCAAGACTGTAGACACGGTTTTTGAAGTGATCGAAAACGAAGGGAAAAGAACTGTGCACTTTGTGATGCAAATGGAAATATGATGTGCGTTTTATAGTTTCGGAAGTGGCCGAGGGGATTGTGTTCGTTTTGCAAAACGGAGAGGGAGGAATGATGGGGAATGATGGGGGTGGCGGCGGGTTCCCATGGGCTGTGGTTTGTACTGTAAACGGGAGAATACGGCTTTTTCGGCGATTTGTCAAACCAAATCTTCATCTTAGAAGCGCATTTTCACACCTCCGTCAACACCAGCTGTTTTCTGTTTACCTTGCCCTCTTTTAGAAGTGTTCCGACTCGTATACAGTCGTCATTTTGCCTCGTAAAACGGACGATGTTTTGGTGTGCCGTCCACACACTTTCCAGCAAGCCCCTCGTTTTTTGAGGAAGGCACAATATTGTTTTTCTTGAGTCATACACGTTGTAAATATAATAGGGAAAACACAGAACACATAAAACAGGCGACGGAACGAACGCTTTTCGGAAAGGAGAAGGCAAAGCGAGGAATCATCCGGGGAAGGGAGGGGGTCGGCGGCCTGGCGACAAAGGTGCCGACGACAAAGGAGGATGACCTTTTGGGGAGGAGGAGGGGTGTGGGAAGGAGAATGGGTATGATTAATGATAAGGACAACAAGTTTGAATGTGCAGGGAGGCACCTGGATACATCAGTAAGAAGATAAAGCGCTTGTTGCACTTCCAGACAAGATACCAGAACCAATTCAGCAGATCCGCAGTTCTCGTGGCGTCCAGTTTATGAAAGTCATGTTCCTGATCAACGTGCTTCTCCAATTCGTGCTTCTCAAGCAAATGCTCGGCGTCGATTCCTATTTCTGGGGAGCCGAAGTAACAACTGATCTTTGGGCTGGAAGAGAATGGCCAGAGACCGGAAACTTCCCGAGAGTGACCATGTGCGAGTACGAAGTACGTAACCTCGACAACATTCACAAGCATTCCGTGCAATGCGTTCTGATGATCAACATGTTCAACGAGAAGATCTTCGTGGCGTTGTGGTGGTGGTTGTGTATTCTGACTGCCGCCACTATCACCAACACTTTCTACTGGTTCTACAGGGCTTCTGGAACCAGTGTGTCGAAGAGTTTCATCCAACCGTATGTAGAAGATGTAAGAGAGTTCTCACAGTAAAGAACAGGAAGGATACTGAGCTTTTGCAGATCGATCCAAAGATAGAAAAGTGAAGAAAAAAAGACTTTGCAGGCTCTAGAACAATCGGGGCATCCTTCTAGAACACAAAGGGCGCTTGTGATGAATCATCAACAGACAGCCCAGCCTATCCTTGCACTTTCCAGCTGCCAGAGATATCTTCAATTTCGAAACGTTCTCTTTATAGTTCTTTGATACAGGCCAAGACCAGATGCAGATGTTTCCACAGAAAGAAGAGGATTCTTTGAAGACACCGCCAGTGTCCTTAGCAAGTTGTTTATGGGATCAAAGTTGCTGTTTGGTGGAAGTGACGATTCTAAAAAAGTGCTGACAATCGGCGGATCCCTGGGGAGCTATCAATCTCGGCGCTTTCAACACAATCCTTCACACAACACAGATTCCAAGCAACTTGGCATTTAATCAATTCGGACCGGTCATTTGGAAGATTACCCTTTGCTCTTTTTATTGAAGATATCTGTCCAATTACGAAACCATAAGAAGTTCTTATAGACCCCTTCTACTCTTGAAACCTTCAACCGATTCATCCAATTCCCAATGCTTTTCCCACCTCATAACCCCAAGTTTCAGGGTGGTCTGTCTTCCGTGTTAATTGGCAAGAATGGGTCCCCGAGGAAATTATGTTTTACTCGACTTTTGTGCTTGCTCTTCTCGGAAAAAACACGTACATATCACCAAATACCACTTCCCTAATCCCTCTCTACTTTATCGTTGTTGTTTTGTGTCTTCTCTTTCTTCCTCTTTTGACTTTTTCCTCTTTCCAAATCTTTAGGTACCAGAGTGTTCCTTCCTTCTTTTCCCACACCCAATTCGTCTCCATCACTTGCCGAAAGTGCATTTCCAATTTATCCGCGGAGTCCTGAATTCACGGAAAACAATGAGAAATGCATGAGGTGAAGCGCCAAAGTTGGCCAAAGGGGCGGCCCAGATTGTCACTTACTATTCGTCTGGCAGCTGGGAGAGATGGAGAAAGAGTGGGAGCAAAACTCGTTAGACTCGATTACTTGTGGTCCCTCCCTCCTTGTCTTTGACGGAAAAGGTTCGTTTCTTGTTTTTCTCTGAAACGAAACTTGGATTCTTGATGTTTGGCAGTTTTGGCAGACGAACCTAGCAAAACGTGATTAGGTAGAGTTCTGGGTTCTGAGAATTGAAAGGAAAGTTTTGAGGCCTTGTTTTATCGTCATTTCCCATTTGCTTCGTGATTTCCTAACTCTCTTCCAGAAGAGACCCCTTTGTCTTCCTCCACTAACTTACAAAATCTGTGTCCGTTCATCTGATTTCAAAGAGCGTTTTCTTAGAGATGACTGAACCAATTGAGCCCATTTTTTGCAGTAAAGCTGCCTATACCTTTTGAAAATAACATATAAAATATCTAAGCAATTGGATACAAAATGCGTTACTTAGAGCCTTCTGAATTCAACCGGTTTTTGATAACAAGGTGCATGGAACGAAATAGTATGTCCATCTTTCCAGAGACTTTTCTCAAAGATGACTAAACCATTTAGGCTCATTTTTGACAACGAGGTACCTAATACTTTTAGAACAATGCATGTAAAATATCTAAGCAATTGGACAAAAACTACGTCTTCTGCAGAAGTTAGAAGAGCAAGTCCTTTTTTGCTGATTCGGCGCCTGGAACGGCGCGCCTCATAGATCGCCACTGTGAAGTTGTGGTTCAGTGGTAATGCTCCTGATTTCCAGTTGATTATTCTAAAACTCTCAAGTTCAATTCCCCTCAATTCAAAACTGTTTTTCTTCTTTTTTTCAAGCATTAAAAAACCCTTGATGCTCGCCCAAACCCTCCAGAATACCTGATTTCATAACATCACTCTTCCCTTCTTCCCTTCTTCTCCCGCTCATTTTCCCATCAACCAGTGCTCATTGAGCCCAACCCCGCTACCACGAAACCCAGCCCAAACTGATTGCTCGTTTCCTCGTTTCCCCCCAAGTGCACACTACTAGGACAATTACTCTGTCGGTTGATACATTCCTTATTCTATGCCTTCTCCCTGAATATTCCATTCAAACATCACTATTCCAGAACATGGGCAAGATAAGTCTGAAGAAGGCGTTGAAACGGGATTTCATCGACTTTGCGGAGCACACCAGCGCCCATGGCATCCCGAGAGCCTACGTGTCAACTGGGTGGAGAAGGTGTATGTGGTCGCTGTGTTGTCTGATTTGTGTTTCATGCTTCATTCATCAAGCCTATCTTATCGTTCATCGGTTTAACAGGTATTTGAAAGCGAGCTCTCCTCTCCCCAATAGGTTCGTTTTCCCAGAAATGACATCATTGTGGGTGTGGAGATAAAGTTCGAAGAGATCAAGTTCCCGGCGGTCACCATTTGCAACATGAACCCGTACAAGAATTCTGCGGCGAGAGAGCTTGGCGCCATTAGAAATGCAGTAGGCGATCAATCCGATTTCTCAATGTCCACTGGGCTCTTTCAGCTAGAAGCTTTTGAGATGGCAATTGATAAAAGTGATGGGAACTCGCATTCAAAGCGGAAAAAGCGGTCGTCCAACTCTCGAATGGTTCCTGTTGATATGATGTGTAGAGAGGATCGTGGAATGTTGATGGCTCATGAGCTAGGTCACATTGAATGTGTAAGTTGTCAAATCGAAGCAGGTTTTCACAGTATTTTCAGACTTGTGTAACATTTGATGATACCTCAACTACAGAAGAAGAAAGCGAGCTATTCTGGAACTGTCACCCAAAGAAAGAATGGACGCATAAGATATGCCATGTGGCAGCAGAGCACAACCAACTGAAGACTTGTCAATGCCACGAGGAGAATTGCTTGGAAGATGGTGTTACGGTACCTGAACAGAGGGTTTGAACGTTTTAAAACAACATCAAACTTCAGAGACAACTAGAATGGCCGCTTCAAATGAGTCGGAACGGATCGAAACTTTGTATCTCTCCGGAAGGCGGTAACCCTAGGTTTTGTGCGGTTGCGCAAAAGTTTCAAGTTGCGACGTGTGACAATTGTGATTGGTTGGGAAGGTGTGAACAGGCAGATGATGTTGGAGGAGTTGAAGATAGGAAAATGTGCATTTGTCATCATGGGAATTGCTTCAAGATCAAGAACGCGGCCAAGGTATGAAGTGAAGTGCGGCCGATCCGCAGCCCAGCCTTTGAACGAGAACACACTTGCAGAAACGGAGCCGTCGATCCTCTGAAAAACGAGTCCACGAACGACTTCTCAGCCGGTATGAAGGTCTCCTAGCAGTCTACTCCCATTGCAACTGCACCAAACAACACGGCTGCCTATCCACATCCGTCCCTGACACTGATCTAGACTCCAACAAGACATGTCTCTGTTTCTACAACAAAAAGAACGAGCAAGTGTGGCCGTGCTACAAAGAAGTGGATTGGCAGGAGCGGAAGTGCAGCAGGTTCGTGATTCCTTCCTTCCGCTTCGCAGCGAACTTTGAGCCCTTCAGATGCAACACTCTCGGCGACTGCGTCTACACTGACAAGCCCAAGAAGCAGACGATCTCGTGTCTTTGTGCAACACCGATTCGCATGTGTGTCAGGATTGATCCGCCGCAAACGAACATGACCACTTTGGGTTAGGGAATTTGAAAATTGTAATGGAAATGAAAGAGAGAGTTTCAGATGACCGTTTGGTAAAGTTTTGGGACATCCAACCATCAACAACAATGTCTCCGATTGTGAAGAAGAAGGAGGAACGAGACAAAGCGTATGGTTACTCGGTAGGCTCCCTCTTCGCTAAGAAGTATGTATTAGAAAGTTTAGGGCGTCAAAGACAGAATTGCCCTGCGTGCCAAAGCCATGGAGAACATCATCTTCGCTGTGGACGCCTTGACAGAAGATCAGAAGTGGCAGATCTCGTACAACAAATCTGATTTCATTGTGAAATGCTCTTTCAATGGACGCGAGTGTAATGTGAAACAGTTAGTTTTGAAAGGATATCTCTCTTATGATTCGGATCTTTCAGTGACTTTGTGGAGTACCTTGACCCAACTTACGGTGCATGTTTCACTTATGGACAGAAACTGGGTAACAACACCAATGAGAGGTCCGGTCCGGCTTATGGTCTTCGTCTAGAGGTGTTTGTGAATGTCACAGAGTACCTGCCAACCACGGAAGCCGCAGGAGTGCGACTCACAGTACATGCAACTGATGAACAACCTTTTCCGGACACTCTAGGGTTCTCAGCACCAACTGGCTTTGTCAGCAGCTTTGGTATCAAATTGGTAAGCCTTTTTGGAGATGGAAACCACTTTAAAAGTTCAGAAATCAATGGTAAGACTCCCAGCACCTTATGGAGATTGTGTTCGAGAGGGAAAGACAGAAGACTTCATCTACACTCAGAAAGCGTACAACACAGAAGGATGTCAGAGAAGTTGCATTCAGAAACATCTCTCAAACACTTGTGGATGTGGAGATCCCAGATTCCCACCTTACCGGGAGTCAAAGAATTGTCCTGTTGATGATCCGTACAAGAGAGAATGCATCAAGAATGAGATGCATGTGGCGACAAGAGACTCGAAGAAACTTGGTTGTTCTTGTAAGCAACCTTGCAAGTAAGTGATGGGAGGGTTTTCTTGACATTACAACATCAGTACCTTCCAGCCAAGATGTGTACTCTGTCTCCTACTCGGCTTCTCGCTGGCCTGCCATTGCAGGTGACCTATCTGGCTGCCCCATGGGAATGGCTGCTCATCACTGTCTAAACTACAAGCGGTACTTTCTACTCTATACTCATTCAACCACAAGACCGTTTCAGAGAGCAAGGATCCATGATAGAGGTGTACTTTGAACAGCTCAACTATGAATCTCTCCTGGAATCCGAAGCGTATGGCTGGTCCAACTTGCTTTCAGACTTTGGAGGACAGTTCGGATTGTGGATGGGAGTCAGTGTGATCACTCTCGGAGAGTTTATCTACCTCGTCTTTGAGATGTTCCTCTCGATATTCAGCTCGAAAAGAGAGAAACGAAGACCGGCGAGGAAGTCGTTTAGCGCCTCACTAAGATGCTCCACAGACTACAACCTGAACAAGGACGGGTTCAACCTTGATAATTGATGATGATTCTGATTTTTATTCTGATTCGCAATGAACTTTTTTCTGTGATCGTGTGATATGTTTCATTTAACTTCATTTGTTATTGAATGGAACAGAGCTGGTAGTCGTGGCGTTGGCGATGCTGAATCCTGGATGTCCTCCCATGATGATTCCTTGACGTCTTGAAGATTCCGCGGAGACTTTTAGAAGCGTTACAGAAAGCAGGATAATCAGAAGTAGGAAGAAGAACAGTTTCATTATTGTCTTTCACTTTGTTTCCACTGTTTTCCTACTTTTATACCGTCTCCAGCGCCCCCGCGATCTGTGACCACACAAACCATAAAACAGTGGTTATGAGTCATATTTTTCCTTTTCCAGAACGGTTTTGTTTCTTTGAACTGCAAAGACTGCTCTGTCTCAATAACACGAAGAAACAGTGATGGCAATTTGACACTGATGCGATCCGGAATGAGACCTAATTTATATGGGAAAGCAAGCGACAAACAATTCGTAGTGTCATTCTATTCTTCTTCCTTCCAAAATGTCTCGTAGTTTCGCAGAGAAATTTCTAGAGGAAATTGCAAGATTTGGAACAAAAACTGCATTGGTAAGGATCAAAATAATCATAAGAATGCAGTTTTCTGTTCATCAATCGGTGCGGAGTCTTCGAGTCCGTGAACGCGGCAGCAACCGCCACCGGCCACACAAAATGAAATTGTGGTGGTTCACCTTTTTTGTCTTTATTTTGCTTATTTTTGACCGTTTTTCCCAAACTTTTTTGTGAAAACATTCAGAAAATTGTGTTTTCAAATGTTTTTCACAAAAAAGTTCGAGAAAAACAGTCAACAATGAACGAAATGAGGGCGAAAACGGTGAAGCACGAAATTTCTTGTTCAGTGTTGCCGAGGGCGCACGCCGCCGATTGACGGACAGACAATTCAAAGCTCTTCCATTCAGATATGGAGAGAAAATCTTATTTCCTTCGAGCAATTTGGTAAACTCATTCAAAACTGGGCTGCCGTTCTACAGCGAATAGCCAGACGAACAACTGATCCACTCCGAATCGCTCTTTTCTCCACTAACTCCCCCGACATCCTTGCGATCATTGTTGCTGCTCAACTCCTCGGTCTCACTATCATCCCCCTTAACCCTTCTTATAAGAAATGTAGGTCCTTATCGATTTATATCCTGAAACTTTTATATTTCCAGATGAAATCACCGAATACCTGAAGCAGAGCAATGCAAACTTTGTGATTGTTAGTGATGACGTAGACCTAGAAGCGTTTGACGAAATAGATGTGCACCGGATGTCAGAACTTCTCATAGAACCCCGAGAAGAGTTAGAGGAGATGTTTGAGACTTCTGGAGTCATCGTTTTCTTCTCTTCTGGCACCACAGGCCCTCCGAAGCTTTTCGAGTATACACAAAAGATTCTTTGCTCCCAAATAGATCAAATCAGGGAGATCCAAGCAGACGCTAGATTCATCTCCCCATCCAAAAACGACATTTGCTATGGAGTCCTTCCTTTCTTTCATGCCGGTGGCCTTGTTACCATACTTTCAATGCTGTTTTCTGGATGCACGGTTCTAGTCAATAAGCGATGGAATGAGCAGGAATTTCTCGCTAACTGTCAAAACTTCCAAATCTCCGTTTTGTTCCTGGTACCCCCTGTTTTGAATTTCTTTGCGAATCACCCATTGGTCTCAAGCTTCGATTTGTCCTCTCTCAAGACTATCTATGTTGGAGCTGCTGCAAGTCCCCCGGAGAACTTTGCAAAGGTCTCGAAGCGAATTCCCGGGCTCCAGAATCTCATTCAGTGTATGTTTCGTTGATTCTCTACTTTTTTTCTGTTCCCAACATTGTGTTTCAGTATACGGTACAACCGAATGCGGAGTTCTCCTTTGCAGCACAGGCAAGCGAATCGCTACAGGAAACACTGTAGGGATCCCGTATCCGTTAGTAGAAGTTCAGGTGGATCCAAAGAACAATGAGATCCTGATAAAGTCACCGACAGCAGTGGAGGAAGGGTTCATGGAGACTGGAGACTTGGGATATCTGAAAGTAGGGGAGTTGCAGATTGTGGGGAGGTCGAAGGAGATGATGAAGGTTCGTGGATGGCAGGTGAATCCGAATGAAGTGGAGGAGGTGATAAGGAAGGTTGGGGAGGTGGTGGATTGTGCGGTTTATCAGAGCACTGCCTCTGGTTTGCTAATCGCCAAAGTCATTGCAATAGAGAGCGCTGACAAAGAAGAGTTAACAAAGGAGATTATGATTTCTGTGAAAGGTAAACGGATTTAAGATATCAAATCTATCAGTATCAAAGTTTTCAGACAACCTGGCCTCTTACAAACGCCTAGACGAAGTGCTCTTTGTCAATGAGCTTCCGAGAAACCCATCTGGGAAGTTGGTAAGACACCTTCTTCAGTGACTCGATAACGCTATTGAAAATGCTTGTAACTTTATAATGAATGACGAATAAATGTGTTTATCCATTGTTCCCGGCACCTGGTCCACTTGACGGGTTGCGAATCACCATTCCCGGACGGCCACCCATTAGTTGGTGTCCTGGTCTTCTGGTCTGAAACTTATAGAATCTGGATCTGAATCGCCCTTTTTCTAAGTTCAAGTTGCTTACCGGAGCCGGCCTGTTGAAGAAGGTATACCCTTCGGTGACATCGACGAGAAGAAGAGCGAGAAGGAGGAAAGAGAGGAAGCCGAGTGGTTTCATGACGGACGAACCGAAGAGTGAATGGGGATGGGAAGGGAGAACTGTTTCGCATGTGGGTTGGGAAAGAAGCGGATGGGAATCAGGAAAAAACATGGGAGCCATGAAGAAAATGGTCTTCGGTCTAAGGAACACTATGGGAACTGGCAGGATTTTCATGCAGTTCAGAGATCAGCAGAAGAAGCTTCCAAATGTGAAACGAAATGTGTAGATTCAGAGAGATTGCGGTAAAAGGATGTCGTTTGCATCTTTCAAAGGTAATAAATGAGTCGAAAGAGACATGAAAACCGGAAAAGACAAAGCGCTCTTTCAGAAGCTGAGCATTGAAAACGTCGTCTGCGTCGAAGGAAGGAGAATTGTGTTCTAGTGCTCTTGGACACATGGCTGCGCAGTTTTACGAACGGAACACCAGGTACTTTTTTACTTATTCATAAGGTTCTGATCTTTTGAACGCTTGACTTCCATTCCAAGTCCTTCTTTTCTTATAGCGGGATAAACGCCGACAGGTTCATGGCCCGGCTGACGGATGAGTCGACGGTGAACACAATGCAAAGGCATTACTGGACTGATCGGCAGTTTATTAGAACAAAACTAGGAAAGAAAGTGAGTCAAACATGTTATAAACACCTCAAAAGGGTTTCTTCAGGAAGACAAACAAGCCAGTGACAACGAACTCGACACCTGCCTAAACCTGTACCGATCTGTTCATGGAACATCATTCCAGTTGTTGACCAATGTGGACAACTACGCAAACTTCCTGTTAGATGAGACATTGGTGCAGAATGTTCTGGGGAAGTATCTCAAGGAGACGGGGAAGGTGGACAAGACAGTCAATGCTGCTAGAAAAGATAACAGAATCAAGAGAGAAAGAAGAAAGGCTTTATTGTTCGTTTCAAACATGTACTTACACATAATTCTTTTGAAAACAATCCTTATATTTTGCTACAACAGATTCTCATCACTCTGCTTGTCAAAGTTGTTGATCAACGACTCCCAGTCCTAAAAACGAAAATCAAAGTTCATCTCCTTTCCCCCAAACTGTCACTCACCAATCCAGACGACGTCGTGGCTGTCTGATCCGTTTTGTTTCCCTCAAAAAGGGATAAAATGTCATTGGATGCTGTGCCAGGCGTATTTTGTCTCGCGGGTCCCGGAGGAGGAAGAATTGGTGGGACGAATGAGGAAGTGTCATATAATGTAGCTAGGGGACCAATCGGGAAAGCAATGGAAGCCGCTGACTCAAAATCCAATAGATCGTTTCCAGGGCGCTCTTCGAGTTCTGCGAGAGGACTGTCACATTCTCGAGGGTCCTCTTCCTCTTCTCCACCAAACTGGGGACTTTCTCGACCGAATAGCAAGTTCTTTAGCTCATCTTCCCCAGCTCCTTTCGGTTGCGAAGTGTGCAATACATCAGCTCTCTCATCCTTCCTTCTCTCCCTTTCTGGCTTTGTCCCCGTTGCCAAATGCTACAAGAAACAATGTATCAAATGTTAGGAAAGTGTCACTTACACTAAGAATCTCAAAATCGTAGTTGTTATAGCACTGAATGTTCTCCGCGAGTGTCTCAAACGCCCGTGCCGTTTTCGAGTAATACTCGTACAACTCATTCTGGTAATGCGTCAAGACATACGAGAGGAGATTCGAACGGGAAGCGGAAAGCAAGTCAACCTTTTGTAACGTGTCCATCTTCAACTTGTCCAGCCGCTCCTTATTAGACTTTACAGTTGTCTGAGCCTCCCGAAACTTCTCCATTGATCCATCTACCTCTGGATCGAGTTCTTCGCTGGTCTTCTTCATCCAAAGCAGACTCCCTCGGTATTCTGTTCTGCACATTTGAACAGCCTCAATGGTTTGGGAGCAATCACCAATGGCTCGCTCTACGAAGACACTTAGTTTGTTGTAGAATCTGAAAATGGGTCGTTGAATGTTAGAAGGCAGATTTCTTGAGTTGGCATGGAGCTTTATGGAATGAAACCTATACCATTAGATAGCCCATAATTTGGAGGTTACTAACAATTTTAGTTTTCAGGTTTGATTGGCAAAGTTAGAAGCCGCCAAATTCATGCCTACCACTGAAAATTAGTGCAAATTGTAAGAAGGACTTTGACTGCTTCGAACAGACACAAAAGCAATAGCTGCCAGTGGTTTTAGAGACTTCAAACTATGCTCTATCTAATGGTATGCATCGCATCTCCAAATCTGCTAAAGAAACTCACGTAGAAACCCCGATCCTCGCGGCATTCAACCGATGACTCGAGAACAGTAACGATCTTCCAACTGCTATCAGAATCCTTCCCACCGCTTCTGTCTTGTCCACCTTCCCCTTCTCCTTCAGATACTTTCCCAGAACATTCTGTACCAGTGTCTCATCCAACAAGAAGTTTGCGTAGTTGTCAACATTGGTCAACAACTGGAAGGATGTTCCATGCACGGATCGGTACAGGTTTAGGCAGGTGTCGAGTTCGTTGTCACTGGCTTCCAGGTGTTCGTCTTCCTTCAGGAGCTTTTGTTAGGTGTTTATAACATCTTTGACTTACTTTCTTTCCTAGTTTTGTCCTGATAAACTGTCGAGCAGTCCAGTAATGCCTTTGCATTGTGTTCACCGTCGACTCATCCGTCAGTCGGGCCATGAACCTGTCGGCGTTCATCCCGCTATAAGAAAAGAAGGATTTGGAAAGGAAATCAAGCGTTCAGAAGATTAGAACCTTATGAATAAGTAAAAAAGTACCTGGTGTTCCGTTCGTAAAACTGCGCAGCCATGTTCCAAGAGCACTAGAGCACAATTCTCTCTCCTTCGGCGCAGACGACGTTTTCGGGCACGGCTGCTGCAGCCGCCCGCTTATCGACTTCTTCTCGTGTCGCTCTGCGTCTCTGTGGCTCGCCGAGCTCCCCTCCCCTGTCTCAATAATATTTCCTTTTACGCTTGTGTGGAAGAATAATGTGATGGGACGAAAGAGAGACTAAAACATCCGCTCTTGTTGTGACCTCATTTCGAATTCGTTCCAGAGGGATATATAGTGGACCTTATTGGGTAAATAAACACATTTGGAGGTGGGGTGAAGCTGAATCTATGGGTTATATGGGTTTTCTGGATTCCTTTCAATTAATTGTTTTTGAATAGCCGCCTAAAAGATGGTTGTGTAGATTTACGATAAACCACGCGCGCCCGGAATAGTGGAGTGTCGTTGCGAGGGAAATTTAGTTTTCGCTTTTTTCGAATCCTCTTTCTGCTCATTTTTTCACCAATTTCCCTGCTAAAAACGCAATTTTTCAATTTTAAATTTTTCTTGTCACAGAAAAATGGGTCGTGACAGCTCTCGCGACCGACAACGCTCCAACAGAAACCGTTCTCGCTCCCGTTCCCGAGACCGCCACGACAGAAGAGATCGCCGCAGAGATGACGATTTTCCAGTGAAGAAAGAAATAAAGGATGAACCGCTGAGTGACCAGTAAAATTTTTGTAAATTTTAAACCTGTATACAATCAAATTTTTCAGGGATTCACCAAGAAGACGTCGGGATGATCGTGATAATCGCGATGACAGAAGAGACCGACGTGATCGTGATGAGAGAAGAGAGAGGGATGACCGAAGAGACCGTGAAGAACGAGGAGGTCGTGATGATCGAAGGGATCGAGATCGTGTTCGTGATCAACGTGGTGGACGTGGAGACAGAGAAGAGCGGTTCAGACCACCGAGGTCTGACGATCGGGACCGACGAGACAACTTCAGAAGACGTTCCCCGGAGCAAATCCGTGAAGACGGAAAGAAGTACGGACTGGAGGCGAAGCAGGAGAATTGGGGGAGAAGCGACGAGCCGGCTGAACCTCCGAAAGAGAAGGAAAAGGTGAATCTGGGAATCTCTGGAGCACTGACAGAAGATACCAACACATTCCGTGGAGTTGTCATCAAGTACAATGAGCCTCCAGAGGCGAAGAAACCGAATGCAAGATGGAGATTGTACCCGTTCAAGGGAGAGGAAGCTCTGCCAGTACTTCACATTCATCGACAATCCGCGTATCTCATTGGGAGAGATCACAAGATTGCAGATCTCGCCGTAGACCATCCGAGTTGCAGTAAGCAGCATGCCGTGCTTCAGTTTAGGTAAGGATTCCTCTGATTTCTGGTGAATTCTATCGCGTTCTTTTCAGATCCATGCCATTCACCCGTGACGATGGAACCAAAGCTCGTCGCATCATGCCGTACATCATCGACCTGGGAAGTGGAAACGGGACATTCCTGAACGACGAGAAGATTGATCCGCAGCGATACATTGAACTGAAAGAGAAGGACATGCTCAAGTTTGGCTTCTCGACTCGCGAGTATGTGGTGATGAAGGAGCGTGAGATCACTGAAGAAGAGCTGGCAGAAGGAGAAGGAGTCAAGCAGGAAGTGGACTCGGATTGATATGTTCTCATTTTGGTTTGTGATGTGATTCTGTATTTCGTTTCGGTTACAATGATTTGTAACGTTCATGAACTTTAAAAAATTCTCATTTCTGATTTGCAAAAACAAAAATGTTCCCGATATTCGTGTTCCTCACAGTATTCCTTTTGACGAGTTGCGGAAAGAAGAAAAAGGAGAACAGTGTTCGAAGTGTGTCGAGCAAAAGTGAGCTGCAACCGGAAAGCAAGGCAGTTCCGCCGCCATCCATCAAGGTTCCAGTGGCGTTGACATCGAAGAAGGAGAAGGTGCGGGGAAAACAGATGTTTCGCATATAACACATTCATTAAACTCTTGCAGGAAGCGGATGTTGAGAAGGAAAACAAGTGAAACGCTTTGGAACTGAACTTTTGTTAAACTCTTTGATTTCTGGTTTACATATAAACGCTGGTTTAGGTCTTCTCCTTTTTCACATAATTTCACATCGGATCTCTCTTTTTCTTTTTCAGCTCGCGGAGCCGGAATTCGCAATGTGCTTACATTATGCACATGCATGTCTTTTCCGCTGACTATAGTCGTTTTCTTGTCTCCTCTCTTCTCCCCCATAATTCCACGTCACACTGACACATTTCCGCTGTGTTCTCCAGTTCGCCGTGCTTTCTTTTTCTTCTTATCAAATTTTCGTTTTGTGTGTTGACACGCAAATAACCCGCACATTCTAGTAGAATGATTCTACCCTTTGGACACACCCAGTTTTGTCGGCTTTTTTGCTTTTTTCTCTGATTTTCACAAATTTTGTTTTCCTCGAAGCTTCAATTCGTTTCTCATCTTCATTACCCAGCTCGCTAACATATTCCGTACTCGGATCCCGAAACGTACACAAACATGAATCGGGCCCCGTGTTTCCCTATTTGGAAGCACACAATAAAGATATCAAGTTTCGAGTTGACTGCTGCTTCTTCTTCTGCGCAAGAAGACGTCCAGAGGGAGTGGAGGGTGTCAATTATGAAGTGAAAGATCCGAAAGCAAGAGACGCAGACGCCGTCCGTCGCTAATCTAGTTCTGACCCAGCCAGCGCCCGACGATGTCCCTTTTTGGCAGAGACACAGCAGTGTCGTTTTTGAATGAATTCACTCCATATACTCGCCCGTTATTTTCAAATTTTCCACCCTCCGATGTTTGTTGTCTTGTTTTACCACTCGGTCTCTGTCTCGTTTTGAACCGAAGAAGAGGCTGCGCAGAGGGGCAGGTGGCTAGAGAAACCGCCGCGTCTCGCCGCAGATTTGAATTTTTTCTCTTTCTTCTTTTTTGAGCAGCTTTTTCTGAGCTTTGTCGTTGAATCTAAAGCGCATTAGAGTCTCGCCACTCAAACTGTAATGTGTGAGTCACCATCCATCAAAGTTGGCAGTCGGTGGGTCTCGCCACGAAATGGGTTTCTTGGTGTTTTCTTGATTCTGGGTCGAGTTTTTCAGATTTTTTCTGAACAAATCGAATAGAACAGAAGATTTGGAACCGATTGATGGTACATCCTACCAGAAACATCCAGTTTTTCATTTCAAATTATTCCTTTTTGTAATTTTCCTGCCAAAAACACAGAACTCGAAAATTTTCAAGAATTGAATAATTCTGATCGAATGAATTAACTATCATTTGATTCCAAATTTTCTGTTCTATTCGATTTCACCAGAAAAAATCTTCAAAATCAGTCCAAAATCGAAAAAACACCAAAAAACCTATTTCGTGGCGAGACCCACCTAAACGTTTTCTTGGCGTTTTCAATTGCCGAAAAGGCCATTTGAATGAGAATCGTCAAGATTTTGTTCTATTCTAATATTTCATCCTCAGATCCCAATTACCTTGATGGCCAAACTAATTTGGATCTTATTGTCAGGGTTGGCCCCTAAGCCCCGCCCACTTTTGTCGGTCCCGATGAAAGTTCATCACGGATTCATGAACCCCCAGCGCACCACTCAATTTCGCAATTTGCCAAAGTCCTTTCTGCATTTTCCGCTCCGAATTCTCTCCTCTCCTATTTCGCAATTCTTGTCGTTTGTTTTATCCCCTCGCACACGCCTTTATAGTAGGCCATGCACTGCAAATGATTTATCGGTGTCACTGAGAAGAGAGAGAAGAGAGAAAACACCTCAAAGCAGTGCAGTGTAGTTGCTCTTGCTCCAACTCACTCATCCCATCACTGAACGCCGTTTGCCCTCTCTCCTCAAACTCTTCCCGCCTTCTTCCCTTTCTTTCCTCACTAATCACCGTCCGAATCTTGCGTTGACTCGTTATGTGCTCCACGGCCCCGCAATTAGGCGAACAAACCGCCGGGGCCGTCCGTCTGTGCGAAGAATGAATAGATAATAATCTCGGCTCCCCCTCCATTGTGTCTTCTCGTCGGCTCTCAGAGCCATTCCTTTCGACATACGGCCCTCACTTCCTCCCTTCCACACCCAATCTCTGTTGAAGGTGAAATTGCTCAGTCAGAGCTCTCAAACTCCATTTTTAATCAAAAGCTTCGTTTCCTCGAGGCTGATACCATGTGACCGCCCGTGTTTTATGGTCATCTGTCCTGCTCTCTCTCCACCTCTTCATGCACGTTTCCATGGCTTCCATGGCCCGGATGCAAGCCCCCTTTCCGCTTTTACTCTCCATTCTTTCTATACAAACACCCTTTTTCCAGAAACGAGCGAGAAAATGGCCGCTACTGCTGAATTCAACTGGGATAGCGCTGATGTGAAGAAGAAGTGAGTTGAAAAGGGAGGCCTCCCACAATCTTAAAATTGTGTTCTTTAGGTGGGACGCGTTCACCAAGTTTGGAGCGGCCACTGCCACCGAAATGACTGGAAAGAACTTTGACAAGTGGCTCAAAGATGCCGGTGTCCTCGACAGCAAGACCGTCACCAGCACGATGACCGGCATCGCGTTTAGCAAGGTTACCGGGTAAATTGGCTGATATGACCTGGATCGGGTTGAATCATTTAATTCGATACTTCAGACCGAAGAAGAAGGCCACGTTCGACGAGACCAAGAAGGTGTTGGCGTTTGTGGCCGAGGATCGCGCGAGACAAAGTAAGAAGTCGGTGCAGGATGAATTGGACGCGATCACCGAGAAACTCGCCAAATTGGAAGCCCCCAGCGTTGGAGGTGCGGCCAAAGCGAATGCCGGAGGTGTTTACAGCCGACTGACCGACCATACCAAGTACACCGGTGCCCATAAAGAACGCTTCGACGCCGAGGGAAAGGGTACGGTAGTTCTGAACTTTGAGAGATAAAAGTTTTGTATTCTAGGAAAAGGAAAGTCTGGACGTGACGACGCTGCGGAAAACACCGGCTACGTCGGAGCCTACAAGAACAAGGACACCTACGACAAGGCTCATGGAAAATAAGAAAATGCGCAATGATCTCTTCGGACAAACTAAGCGAACAAATTTAAACATTGCCAAACTTTGTCGATAATCGTAAAATAATGTATTATAAGTGTCCAGTAACTTGATTAAACTCTAATGAATCTGTATTTATTATCAATTTTTGATGTTTTTGAGAGGATTTCTACAAAAATTTACTCCAGGGGTCGCTACAAAGAGTATTCTTTCAGGAAATTGAAATCTAGGACGTTTTATACAAAGATAATTGAAGGTATTTGTGAAATTGAATTGAGAATTCAATTTTTCACCTGAATTTTTGGCCGTGATTTTCCAAAAATTCAACCAAAAAAGCAAGTTTGAAGAAGCCGCGTAAATCGACACCAAGTTCAAAGGCGCACGGCGGGTCTCGCAACGAAAGGCGTCCGCAGCGAAATCGTTGGCTGAGTATTCAACGTTAATGCATTACGGAGGGGGGAACTGCCGAATTTTGCTGAATTTTTTCTTTTCTTTTTCAATAAAAATGCGATTTTTTGAAAAATCAACTGAAAATTCCTATTCAAATCCACTATATTTTGAATCCTCTTTCTCTCCTTTTCCGTTTGAGCTATTTTCCTCGTTTGTTCTTCGTTAATTTTCTGTATTTTGCTCTTGAAAACATTTTAATTCCAATTTTTAGGGTACAATGGCTCCGCGTGGAAACCAAATGTTGGGCAATGCCCACTTCCGCAAGCACTGGCATAAGCGTATCAAGACCTGGTTCGATCAGCCAGCTCGCAAGCTCCGCAGAAGACAGAACCGTCAGGCTAAGGCTGTCGAGATTGCTCCACGCCCAGTCGCCGGACTTCTCAGGTAATTTTTTTTCAATTCTTGTATCAAATTTCCTAATTATTTTACTTCAGATCTGTCGTGCGTTGCCCAAACAAGAGATACAACACCAAGACTCGTCTCGGACGTGGATTCTCTCTCCAAGAGCTGAAGGCTGCTGGTATCTCCCAGGTTGAGGCCAGAACCATCGGAATCGCCGTTGATGTCAGAAGAACCAACAAGACCGCCGAGGGACTCAAGGTAAAAATTCAAATTATGTTTCCAATCTAATGCAATTATTTTCAGGCTAACGCTGACCGTCTCAAGGAGTACAAGGCTAAGCTTATCCTCTTCCCGAAGAAGCTCAGCGCCCCGAAGAAGGGAGACAGCTCTGTAAGTTTCAAATTTCCGGATTCACTTGCAAATAAATTCTTTATAGGCTGAGGAGCTCAAGGTTGCCGCTCAACTCCGCGGAGACATCCTTCCACTTTCCCACACCATCACCTTCGAGGAGCCACGCCAAATCACCGATGCTGAGCGCAAGGTCGAGATCTTCAGACTCCTCCGCAAGGAGCGCGCCGACAAGAAATACCGTGGAAAGCGTGAGAAGAGAGCCAGAGATGCCGCTGAGGAGAATAAGTAAATTGTTATTGTTTTCCGCTGTTCATAAATTTGTTATGAAAGTTAAACGTTTGAAGAAAAAGCCGACACGGCAAACAGAAAGAAAACCATCAGAACGAAATGATTTGAGAGCTCCTACAATGTGTCATCAGAAAACTTTCACAATGTCTTCGGCTTCCAGTTTGTCCGAATCTTTCTCACGTAATCTTAGTCCACGTGGTAATTAGTAGAACGTCAAATCTTCCACATCAACGTGTTTTGTTGATAAAAATAGAGAACAAACAATCAGTTTCAACTTTCCCGACACCCCTGGAGCTTGTATTGCTCTCGTGAATAAGTTTATCTGGACCGATAACTTTTTCGAAGTGTTAGTCAGTTTCCCATTGATCCCGAAGCCGAACGGATCCTTCAGAAAGTAATGCCATCGAAATCGAAAAATAACACCCAACGTGGAGCGAACAAGAAGAGCGCTGGTCCGGATCAAGACGCGAAGGATGCTCAGTCTCGTGACACGAAGACGCGTAATGCGAAACGGTCGAAGAAGCCGATGGCGGTGAAGGAGGAGCAAGAGTCGACGAACTCGTCGTTCAAGAACAAGAAGGGCGTGTCGAAGAACACCGAGAAGGCCAAGAAGAAGGAGAATGCCAACGAGAAGGCACAGCTTCTCCTTCAGAAGGCTTTTGTGAGTTGGAGTTCTCGATTCGGGATTCTGAAGTCTGACTAGAGAAGGAATCAAAAAACCGATCTGTATTTGTACTTTTTTGACATCTGACATTTCGCAGCAGTTTCTAACAGTTTTACAAAGTTCAGAAAACAAAAAACAGCCTGTACCGTCCGAATTTCGTCATATCAAGATTGTACCGTCCGAATTTCGTCATATCAAGATTCTAACAAATTCTAAGAAAAATCTTTGATTTTGAACCTAAGAATCAGAAGGAATAGACGTTTCCCCCATTTCAGACCCCAAAGAAAGACACTATTCCGGATCAGCCATCGACGAAGCCGAAGTTGACTCCTCCCCCACCACCCGTCTCCCCTGCTGCTCCCATCGCCAAGAAGGGAACCCTCGAGAAGGCCGAGCTCCCACCTCCATCTCCAGCTGCTCCCGTGCCCCAGAAGCCTGTGAGCCGTGAGCCGACAACTCCGCCGAGCAAGGAGAAGGCTGCGAAGGTTGCCAAGGAGGATGCGGCACCCAACAAGACCACGGACACCACTACCGGAACGACCACTGGAACGACTACTCCGTCGGCGCTGTCGCTCAATGATAAATGGGGTGCGGAGCCGGTGGCTCAGCGTTGGATTGAGAGAATTGGTTAGTATACAGGTCTCTAGGAATTCAGATCACCATTTTTCAGAGTTCCAAAACGTCAAGGCGGAGTTTGAGGGTCTTCAGAAGATGACTGTTGACGTTGAGAAGGACTGCAAGAAGTGGAAGGCCAATGCCAAACAAAATCAATCGTTGGACTATCCAGCACTGGATGCGAAGCTGATCAAGTGCCCGGACGCTTCGGAATACGTGAACATGACCTACGTGGAGCTGCCCATCATCCGCAACGTCTTCATCGGTCAGATTCCGAAGAAAGGTTGCGAGGAAACGTTCTGGAAGGCGCTTTTCGAGGCGCGTGTCACGTTCATGACGATTCTCAACGACGACACCGTCGACTTCTTCCCCAACGAAGCCACGGATCATCGCTACTATGGTTCGATGTGGGTGAACAATCGTCGTGTGGAGATTATCAACGAAGACACTGTCCGATACGTCATTGAGATTCTGCCGAATGGATGTTCCAACTCTCTGATCTCGACGTTCACTTTGATCAAGAACTGGAAGATTGAGACGGTGCACACGAAGCAGTCAGTTGTGATCAAGGAGATTCTCGAGATGAGCAACCACATGGTCACTCAGCCACCCGACGACTCGGGAGTCATTCTTTCGATGCACGGAGCAGGTCGTGCCGGTTATTTTGCCGCTCTCCTCGTCGCCGTCAACCGTTTGGACCAAAAGGCCGAGCCCAACATTCCGGAAATCGTCAGATCCATCCGTTCGCAACGTCCGAAGGCAGTGGAGACGATCACGCAGTACGTGTCGCTGTACATCCACTTGTTCTACTACATCAAAGTAAACCATGCCCATTTGCTGCTCGACAGTGTAACCTCATTTCCAGAGAAAGTTGGGTGTCGTTGGAGATGACAAGTCGCCTGCCGATTCGCTCCAAAAGAAGTGCATCCAGCTGACGAGCGCCTTCGCCAATGCTCTGATCGTTGAGATGAATGCCGGCAAATCGACCGTCACCACCATCACTCTTCCCAAGTGATACTTCTTTCGACCCGATCTTCTAATATTTCTCTCTCTTTCTTTCTTCTCGTATAAATACTTTTGCTTTCTAGATTTTTTCCCTATCCCTACACCATATGATATGAAAAGTTTCATTCACATGAAAGTGACAACGTAGTTCTCAAAATATTCTAAAAAATACACGTATTCGAAATGAGTTAGTCAATAATCACAGGAAAAGACAATAAGTTACTAGACTAGTCTAGGTGTTCCGACTTCACAGATGACTTGGATCTGTTATGGATCGACGGTGACTCTTCCGTGAACTCGAGTCGGCGAGGGAAACTGATTGGCGATGGCGCTCGCAGAGGGGCAACAGTGTCGTATTCGAGGGTTCCGGCGGTGATCGTGGCGATTTTTATCGGCTGAAAACATGGAATTGAATTCATGAGAATTGGATATGGGGGTCATACCTTTTCCACTTTCTGAATATCCTTGGAGTGACCATGTGGGGTGCTCGGAATGATGCAGCATCCACGGACGAAGATGGAGAGGAGTACGGGAAGGAAGACGAGGCCATGCAGAAGACCTAGGCCGATGGAGAGCACAACCTGAAACAAAAGAATGAGAAAGAGAAGGATGAAAGTGAGAACTTACCGTCTTGAAGAAGGTGACAATCATGTAGGCAGGGATGTCAGCCAAGACAGACACTGCGATAATCGTGGAGAGTCCTCCCTGGAACAAGGGCCATCCGAGAGCGGAGAGAGCTTCTTGAACTCTTCCGGCTGCTGTGTCTCTTTGAGAGACCACGTATCCGTAGGCGATGTGAGCCGAGTAGTCGACCGAGAATCCGATGGACATGATGATGGTGATCATGGATATGGCGTCCAGATTCACATTCCACAACGTCATGTAGCCGATGACTCCGAAGTCGATCGATGCACACGCGAGAGCCACCCATAGAGAACACATTGGTTGTGGGATGATAAGGACGGCGATGCAGATCATGACGAGGAGGGCGATGAAGATGTTCTGCACTGTGTTCGGGATGATGATGACGTACTGATCCGTGAAGAGCCAGATGGGCATGAAGGTGGTCACATTGAACTCGGGCCATCGTGTCGCCACTTCTCGGAACGTCTTCGTCGCATCCGTCTGATCCATCGTCGTCACCAGATCCTTCATTCCAACTATGAATCGGAAGCTCTGCACTGTCGTTCCGTTCTCATCATCCGGCATCTGACCCCAATAGATGTCTTCTGCCAATGGATTGTTGGTCTTCGAGGCGAGGAAGTGTTGCAGGAGGCCGTAGAACGAAGAGTCGATGATCTGCACTTGCAGCTCCTGCTGGTAGTATCGCTCCATTTCGAACAGCCAGAACTGAACGGACTCCATTCCGATTGCGTGCTTGCTCGTCGCAAAATCGAGAACCATCGCATGAACACGATCTCGAGAGGTGCGGTTCCGAAGATCCGGTGCATTGTTCACGACAATCTGCACTTGCTGGCCATACTTCCAGAAGTACTTCTCGAGGAGTCGGTAGTGGGGAATGGCGTATGAGTCTTCGACGAGAAGGTTGACAGGCTCGAGTCCTTCCTTGATTCGTGAGCATCCGTAGCTGGCTCCAAGCAAGTAGATCACAAACCAGACCATGGCGATTCCACGGACAACTGGATGCATCAGAACCGGCGCGTACCACTCTCCGAAGAAGCGGGAAGTGATTGGTTCCTTGATGTCAAGAGTTGCAGACTTGTCAGGGGCACTTCCAAGATTGAAGAGACGTTGCACCAGACTGACCGACTCGCGCTTCTCCACCGGGGTAGTGTCCATGAGGAACAGAGAGTTCCGCCCGGCTGCTTCGTGCTTCATGGCCAATGCAAGGCAAGCGGCGAAGAAGGTGATCTGGTAGACGAACGCGAAGAAGATGGCTACTCCAGTGTAGATGCAGAAGATCTGGACAGCCGGGATGGTGGTGATTGTGCCGACTCCGAACGATAGAACGTCTGGAAAGAAGAAATATTTTGAACAGTCGCTTGACATTAAGATTTACCAGTGGTGGAGGTGATCAGGATAGACACTGCCGCATCGGCCATGCACTCTCCCATTCGTTCGTGGGTCGGGTGGGTCCGGGAAGTGCGTCGGATCGCGGCAACCATCAGGAACATGTTGTCGGTTCCTACTGCCACTACGAGGAACGGCATCACTCCGACTATGTCGTTGTAGGGCATGCCCATTAGCGAGAGACATCCGATGCCAGTCAGGATGGCGATTCCGGCATTCACGACTCCCAGCACTGAGAGAATCGGCTTCGACAGCACCCAGTCGATGTTGAAGGTTCCGTCGACGAAGGACAGAGAGCAGATCGTGGAGAAGCAGACGAGCAGTGTGAACGAGATGACGAATCTTGGCACCAGTGTGTCCGCGTTTCTCTTCAACTCATCGGCCAGCGTCTGCGAGTGGAAGTACGTGACGGTGATGTACGGATCTTCTGGATACGCTTGCAGCATTCGACCCACTTCCAGCTCCCATTCTCCTGAGATGTAACTCATCTCTTCGGGGTGGAACTTGAGATGGTAGATCATGAACCAGGCCTTGGCCGACGCGAGGATGTCCGTTTCATTCTCTCCCTTCATCACTGTCACTCCTCCCAGACTGCTTCCGATGTAGCCGCCTCTGAAAACACAACAATTTAGGTGGAAACAAATCAATGGATGCATACTCGGATCCGAATCTGAAGTACGGGTAGGTGATGTTGAAGCCGTGGTTGTAGAGGTCGGAGAGGATGTGCACGTGCTTGTTGGAAGGGCATCCGCCATCTGAAATAAACAAATTCATGAAGAAACTCCGATAGGCACACTCACTTTTATACTGGAGACACAGGTCCTTGTAGCTGTAGTAGTGACCATTGTGGAGTACACGCACTCTGGAAATCAGAAATTTGGTTTAGAAACAAAATAACTAGAGATTACCTGGTCTGAATGTACTTGTCCAGTTGATAAACGGCGTTGGCGAACTTCGAGTCCAGGATGTTCGAGTCGTTCCTCGCGAGTGCGGTTACCTGGATCTCTCGACTCTGCGTCACCGCCCTTCCCGGGATGTAGTTGTTGTCGGTGAGTGGCCACTTCTCATGGATCGACATCCGTTCCATCTTGCTCTGCGCTCCCAGCGGTGTGAACAGGTAGACGGCGTCCGTCAGCGGGTTCAGATGCAGAAGCCCGACTCCCATGGCGGCGGAGAAGAGGAGCGGGAAGACGATGAATGGAAGCGGGTGGTCGCAGACGACAAACCCGAGCTGTCGGAACAGCGACGCCGCACGCCGCTCCACACAGTCCCACGCCATTCTGGAACAGAGAAAAGTTAGAGGAACGAAGTGTACTGTAAAGTGGACAGAGAACGGGAGAAGAGGGGGTGGGCGATGGTAAGGGGAAGCAATGGACAGTGTAAAACACAGGTTTGAGACATGGAAAATTTACGCAACGATGCGGCTAGAGAGGAAAAATTGAGAGAATGAAGCAAAGTTCGCTGAAATTCAAGAAATTCCGGAGCCCGTGAGCACGGAACACCACATTTGACGCAATTTTGCGGATCGGTAGGTTTAGAAGGAAGTTTAAAAATCTAAGTTTTTCCAATTTTTAACTTTGAAAAAACTGATTGAAGACATAGAAAACATTATTCACGACGTATTGATGAAAGGAAACCAGTGAAAATTTCTGGGAAATGGCTGTGAGCGTCGAAACAAAATGTTTGGTTACGGTAGACAAAAGATTACGGTAGGTTGCGTGTAGTTTGCTCTTGATCAGCTACTTTGAGCAACAGTCACTATCACGGACCATCAAAGAAAGAAAAACGGGAAAAAAAAGAGTAAAAAAAGAGATGAGAAATTCTTCGGCTGATTTTGAGAATTCAAAAACATCCGCCAACTCTGTAGATCAACTGGGTAAATCAAAAGAGTTACTAGGGAAGTACTTTTTTTTCCAAGCCTATTTGCACTTTTTATTATATGGATCGATAGATCTCAACGCGCTGATCAATGTTTCAGTACTTCATTTTTGCTAACGGACCTTCCTAAGGGTACTTTTGGGCGCCCAAAGTCTCGAAAAAGCCCCAAAATCGGGACTTTGAGGGCTGATTTAAATAGGTTCCCGGCCTTTCCCAAAAGGGCCAAGTAGTGCAAAAAGTAGATCTAAACGTGTACTATCAATCCTGAACAAAATCTGGAGTTTTCCGAAAAAATTTGTTTTTTTTCAAAAAAAAATTTTTTTGGAGGGACAGGTCCGGGGTGGGAATTTTTTAGAAAAAACAAATTTTTTCGGAAAATTCTAGATTTTGTTCAGGATTGATAGTATACGTTTAGATCTACTTTTTGCACTATTTGGGCCCTCTGGGGAAGGCCGGGAACCTATTTAAATCCATCCTCAAAGTCCCGATTTTGGGACTTTTTGAGACTTTGGGCGCCCAAAAGTACTCTTAGGAAGGTCCGTTAGCAAAAACTAAGCATGAGGTGATGATCAGCGCGTCGAGATCTATCGATCCATATAATAAAAAGTGCAAATAGGCTTGGAAAAAAAAGTACTTCCCTAGTTAAATACAAAAGTAACCAACAGAATAGTGCTGATTGATTCAATAAACAATTTCTAATGAGGCAAATGTGCGGAAGAAAGAAAAAGAGAAAGAAGCAACAAAAGTCGTCGTCGAAGCCCGCAGATTTGTTTCTGGCGCGCGCAAGATGTATCCGCGCGTCACTCCGCGCGGACCGGTCCTCATTGCGACTTCGAACTTCTGCGGTTGTGTCATCAGATGAAAGAGAGGAGAAAGGAGGCGAGGAATTCAGAAGAAGACACTATGTTCCTTGCCACCTGCAGAGACCGGTCCGTTCTAAGCTGTCTGGCACGGATTATTATTACTCGACACAATTTCGGGAAAGTGCGTGAAATCTGATGGTGGCCATTTAAATACCACTTCGATGATCTCTCTTCGCTTTCGACGTCGTCAGCTTGCTTCTGCAGTTTGATTCTAAATGGGGAAGGAAACAGGGAAACACCGAGTGTTTTTGTGATGATGTCAGTGAACTTTGTGAAGCTTCGCGCGTCATCTCTGAATCGTCCTCTCCCCTCATTTTTCGCTTTCTAATGTCGTTTTTGAGAGGGGAAGGGAATCGGGTCAAGATCAGGCGTGTTTTGGAATGTTAATGAGTACAGAAAAGAGAATTTATGTTCGACCAGTTGGCCACCAGTACAAAAAGTTTGACTCTTGATGCTACATTATTTCTTAACAACTGCTTCTAGTTGCTTCTGGAGTGCCTTCCGATGAGTTTCTCCATTCCAGACAGATTCGAGGACTTGCTTCTGAGCATCTTGTCCGAGTTTCACAGCATTCAGCATGGCTTTTTGAGCCTTTGTGACTTCCAATCCACTGCTGGCTACTTGTTCGATGAAGTTCTGCAACCACAATGAAATTTCAATGCGTTCTGTTTCCCTACCTCCGCCTGCTCATCAGTCTCATAAACATAGTCCACCCATCCATTGCTCTTCGCCTCTTCCGCCGTCATCACATTGGCTCTTCCCATCGCCGCCAAAGCCCTTCCACGTCCCATTATCCCTTCCAAGTACTCTGCTCCTCCCCACGACGGAACGATGCCCATTTTGGATTGAAAGAAGGCGATTTTGGAGGCAGAATGGGCGATTCGAATGTCGGCTGCCGAGCAGATCTCCGTGGCTCCTCCGAGCGCGTGTCCGTGGATTTTGGCGATGGAGATTGCTGGGGAAGTGTGGAGAGAAGAGAGGATGGTGGACATGTACTCGAACATTTGGATGCCGAGGCGTTGGTCGGAGATCTGAAAAACTGAGTTTTGAGTTGTGTTTTCAGCAAACATTGGCTTCAAGTTTCGGTGTCCGAAAATTGGAACATTTTGGATTGTTTTTGAATTTGAAACGTTCAAAACTGTCTATTTCCAAGTTTCCTGAACTTTAAAACGTTAGAAACACTCAATACAGTCCAAATTTCAATTGCGAAATGCTTGGCTTCGAGAAGTTACCGAGCCCAAAAATCAACTTCTACCAGTCAGAATTTGCCAGAAAAACAAAGGTTTTGACTATTCTTTGAAGTGATCCCTCAATTCTTTATGAATTTCTCAAAACCTACATCCTTGATGAGTCCCAAATCAGCTCCCGAACAGAACGACTTTCCGACTCCCGAGATGACGATGACTGCGTGTTCCCCACTTCCAAACTGTTCGACGTGTTCCCCAAACTGCTCCATCATGGCTCCAGAGAGACAATTGTTCTTCTCGGGTCTGTCGAGAATCACATCGAGTCGCGTGTTGCTCTTCTCCACTCGAACTGCTCCTCCTTTCCAGGATTTGAAGATCTCCAGAAGCGCCGACGTCGGTTTTACTGATCTTTGAGCCATCTGAAATTTAATGAACTGGAGCTGAAAAAAAGGGTGCTAGTGAAAAAGAGTGCAATAGCTATCGTTAAACTACGAATTGTTTATTGCCTCTGATGATAACAGGGGAAAGAGAGAGAGAGAAAGGGGGACCTAAGTCTAGTTACAGTACAATAATTTATTGCTATAAAACATGTGGATGGAGCTCAAGAGAGAGAGGGGACAGGCAGATAAATAGAATATAAAAATCAATAAATTAAGTTAAAACATTTAGAAATTGATGCGAAACGAGAGAAAGAGAAGCAATCGTGGGAGGGGGAAATGCCGCCGAGAGACTCAGAGATAAAGTGGAAGAAATCACTGATCTGACAGAAAGGGGACTGGGCAAAGATTTGGCCGGTTGGTGGTGGTGGTGGGACAATGAGGAACAGGCCTAAGTAGCGTCTAGAGAGCAAATTATGACAATGTAGTGAAGGAAAAGGTTGGAGAAAGAGAGAATACTATCCACGTGGCACCTGGGTTCCAATAGATTGCACTGACTAAATGGAGAGTTTGACGGGGATCGACGGGCGTTTTGTTTTGTTTTGTTTTTTACATGAAAAGGGTGGAATGTTGGGAAGAGGGATCTGACGGGGACTATAATCCGAAAGGATCCGTCGTGGCGACCTGCGCCTGTTGAGCTGCTGCTTTGGCGGCTGCTTGCTGATGGACCAACTGAAGGTTTTGTTGCTGTTGTGGTGGGAGTTGTCCGGGTTGGCCGTATGGGTATTGGGGGTGACCGTATGCTGTAAAGGATCCTTACAAGCTTCAGAAGAGGTCACAGAAACAAAAGACTTACCCATCGCCGGATGATACATTGGCTGTGGGGTGTACTGTTGCGGGTACATGCCCATTGGTGCCGTGTACATTGGAGCAGGGGCGGCTGGCACGGCTCCGAATGGATTGCTCGAGACGGCGGTGGTGGGGTTCCAAGCTTGTGGTGCACTCTGCTGGTTCAATGACATGTTTCCGGCCATTCTGGTGATATCATCCGGGTGAGGAGTGCCGACAGGGCCGACATAATTGAATGCTGAAACAGTGAAGGATGAGGTGAACGTGAAGGAAAGTTAATAGATGTGGTGTTGATTAGATCACTTTCAAACACCTAGTGTTATACCCCTTAGATCACCTGGATCACCGAAAGGCTGAGCTGACGGATCAGCGAACGGATTGATTGGCGCTGGATGCGGTTGAGGTGGTGGTGGAGGGTGCGCAGCAGCGAGGGAAGCAGAAGTTGGTGGAGGTGGGACGGGCGGAGCGTGGTGCATTGCTGGATGAGCAGGTGGAGGGGCAGCAGCCGTCATGAACGGGTTCTCCGGTTCTTAAACCTCATTTGGTTTATTGTTAGGTTCCAGAAGTACAACGGCGAACACGATGACGATGACGATGAAGATCATGCGCGAAAACTTAGAGAAGCAGAAGGACAAAACACAGACAAGACACATTCTCCGATCATCCTTGCAACTCACCAGGCTGTGGCGGTTGCTGCTGCTGCTGCAGATTTGCGTAGAACGGCGCATTATGTTGCGGCGGTTGAGCAAAAATGTTCGCAGACGGAGCTAAAACAGAGGGAGCTAAAGAGAGAAACCCAGAGAAAGGAAGAAAGGAAGCGTTACTATTAGAACCAAGTTTGAATTAGAATGAAACTAACTTCCGTAGACGTTGGCGGCTGCCGGGTTGAAGGATTGGAACGGATTCGTCATATCCTGAGCAGGTTGTTGAACGGGAGCAGGAGCAGCAGTCGGGTTCTGGAACATGTCGAGAAGATCCGGTTGAGTGGCGGCGACGGGTTGTTGGGTGATTGGAGCATGCGAGGCGACGTCGTTGGCGAACGGATTCACTGAACTGATGCTCTTCTGGCTCTCGAACTGTCGCAGACGCTCCTGTTCCAACTCGATGTATCTCTGTCGTTCGGCATCTCCGAGTGCTTGTTGTGGTTGAGAGAAGGCGAATCCGGAGAGTTGCTGTGGGGTGACGTGTTGTTGGGACGACGGTGGTGGCGCTTTTCCTCCTTCCAGATGGATCAGATGAGCTTCGAGAGCCTCCAAGAGACTGGCTGGAGCTCTGGTTAAATCGGGAATCTCACCACGATCAATTCCAACAGATTCGGCAACTCTCAAGAACTCTGCGACCTTGTCGAGACGAGTCAGGAACGACTTGTAGGTGTCCAGAGCATCCCGACACTGCTTCTTGTTCATGTCAAAGTACTTCTCGAGAACATTTATGATCCCGTCGTTGTAGCAAGCGAACAGTCGAATCAAGTCACGGAAGAGCAGGATGAACGAGCAGTTGATGACGCCGTTGTTCAGCTCCGAGCTGCTCACCGAGAACTCCAGAAGCGCGTCTATCTGGTTCTGAAGTATCGGGATCGTCTTCAGAAGCTTGTCGGTGTGCATTGTACGCAGAAGCCCATCTTCCCGGCCGCGTTTCACCTGGAACAGGGAAATTAGTCCAAGGAATAAGGTGAAACAGTAATTTACCTTGCAGAAATCAAAAGCGCACATGCGGTAGGTGTTGATCTTCTCACCAATGTACCTTGCGTACCGACGAACATGTGTCGACATATCCTGGCCTGGCCCGGTCTTCTCCGCGATCGAACTCAAGTTGAAAGTTGTGTTGCACGACGCGAGATATTGAGAGAAGCGCTGAAGCAACAAGTTCTGATGAGAACACGTATAATGAAGCTTTAAACCTCATTTCCGTAGCACATGATGTTGTGGATGGTGATGAGCGCCTTGTACACAACAGTCCAGTTCGGGTTTTGTGTACGCTCAATCAGTAGGTTTGCCATCGACGGTATCGACACGTTTGGCTCATTCGTGCAGTGAAGAAGGTCTAGAATTTCAGATAAAACATACAATTTTCAAAGGAAAAGCTCACAATCCAAGTGCTTCTTCTTCGGAGCCATCACCTCTTCCGTCGTTGCCTTGCATATTGTTTTGCCAAGCTGACTTCCGGCCAACGAGTGCTTGGCGGCCGTTAGTCTACAAGAATCCCGTTTTTTCCAGCTAAAATGATTAAAAACTCACCGATCCGAGATGGTTTGTCCGCCGGTCGTAAAGGGCATCGGTTGATGCAGCGCTTTCTCGATTGTCTGCATGTCGGGCAGGGGTCGGCGCCGGTCTACCTGCAGAAAGCAAACAAAATCAGGTGCATTGATGCGTCAGCAGACGTAAAGAACGCGGGAAACTGGGAGGAAAGAGATGGAAGAAGAAACACGGAAGAGTTTTATCGATTTGATTGCCGATTTCATTCAACTGACATTCACTTTGTCAAAAAGAAATTCGACTCGTTCGCAATGACCTGGCAGCGGAAAAAGTGCGATAATCGTCGTTGCGCGACACAGATTACGAAACAATTTAATAAATTCGAAATTGGATCGTCTTTTTTGCTTTTAAAACGGTGGTTTCGGAACGAAATTGAGGAAAAACGACTGAGAATTTGAAAATTTCCACTGCGTTTTTCTCTCGAAAAACCGTAGTTTCAAGCGGTTTCAAGCATTTCGTGGCGAGACCATTTCTAAAAAATTTATACATGTGCCTTTGGTTACTGTAATTTTCATCTTGATTTCCGGATTTCTACAGGGTTTTTGTCAAATTGATAAGAAAAAAAGCTTTGTTTCGAGACAGAATGTCAAAAAATGGTGAGGATAAATACAAATCTACGTCTTCCTCGGCAGAGAAAAACAATGTTCAGTGTGTGTTTGTGTGCTCAGTCAGTGTCAGTGAAAGAGCCACAAAAAATGGGCGGAAGATGGGGGAGCAGAAAAAGAAGATGTGGGAGGGGAATGGAGAAGAAGGAAGAAGAAGCTGTGGGGGGGACGAAAAGACAGAGAAGTTGTGTGTTGGCGACGAGGCTTGACGAACCGCGAAAATCGATGCGGGAGAAGTAGGAGTGTCCCGCCGCCGCCGCTGCGCAGTAGCCTCCTCTCGCAGTGCCGGGATAGAAAACGAGAATCGAGGCGTCGGAGAGAAGATATTATGGGAGACAGAGAGACATAGGACACGGGACGATGGCGTGGAAGGATTCAAAATGCGGAAAAAAGGTGGGGACTCATTCCTTGCTGGGGAAGGAGGAGGAGCCGAGAGGGCCAAGTAGGCATAAACTGATTGTGTAATTGATAGCTCGAGGTGAGAGATTGACAGGTGGAGTTGAGTGGAACGGGAGGCGATGAGAGATAGAGAAGTAAACAGAAAGGTTTATTTGGTTGTAACCTGAGTTTCCAAAGTTTTGTTAGGAAGATTAGAGCATCGGAAGTTCATGTTTAGATTCCAAATTCTGTGTCACACATCAGTCTTCAATCGCAAAAAAAAAAGGTGCTAATGCTCTCAGAATCTATTAAAAAGGCGTGGGAAAGAGCAATCTTGACTCTCGACTCTAGGAAATGACAAATAACAAGTCGCAAATTGAATTACACTTGACTCAGTAGGGCAGCAAAGGACGCAATGGCCAGTTCATGAGGGAATAAGGAAACCTTCCCCTCCAGCTCCACCAGTTTCCTCCCCAAAACCCGATAGCGTAAAACGCGAGGAAAGTGTGCTCATGGGCCCAAAAAGAGCACACAAAGCGGAGAGGAGCCCCCCGACCTCTCTCTTTAGCGTGACGTCATTTGGTTTCCGTTTCCCTTTCCTCATCAAAACTACACGATGAGAGAGCTAATCGTATTGTTTTTTGGATAGTGAGTCATAGAGAAAGAAATGATTTCACAACTTGATTGGGTGATTCATTGGGATCATTGAAATTCGGATTCTGGAGCAAATGAAGATACGAAACAATCTTCACGGCTTTGAACAGTGAGAAAAGACCACTGGCAACTTGCAAAGAAGTTACAGGAAAACAAAGGAATGCAAATTTCTGGTCAATGAACGTTTATTGAGCAACAGAGCAGTCATAAGACAGTTTAACAGTCTTAGCACAACACATCAGTTAGTCCTCACACCAGGCGTTCTCCTTGCGAATCTGTTCCTCCTCCTCCGGAGTGAAGTCGTTGACGATTCCGAACTTCTCGCGGATCTGCTCCGGCGACTTTCCTGTCATCATGTCAGCGACGGTCTTGCATCCGGCATCGAGCAATCCAGCGATGTCGAGGAAGTTGGCGGCCAGGATGATCTCGAATACGGTTGTCTGGTCGACTTTGAAGTACTCCTTATCCCATTGGGACAACTCGACGGCCTTGTTCTCGTTGTCAGCAGATGGAGTCGGGTCGTCGAGATGGTTCTCGCAGTAGGAGACAACTTTCTTCAAAATGGCAGCCTCGACATTGTTCACCGGAATGGCATCCGCATTCATTTCTTCGGAATCATCGAGACCGAGGTCCTTGAGGATGTTGTCGAGAGTCTTCGACATGGCACAGATTTTTCGTGGGACCTGGAAAAGTGAAAATGTGAATGATATTGACTAGAGGGTTTCGAATACTTACCATGAATTCAACGTTATCCGATGAGACGAGTTTGACAAGACGATCGGCAGACATTATTGACGAAACGACTACACGAGACGAACAAAAGATGTGTACTGACTGGGAGGAATAGGAGAGGGACGTTGCAACTCAGAAAATCGAATTGGTGTTGGTTCGGTGGAGCGCTGTTTCACTCCTGCGTTGATAGATTTTCTCCCCACAACGTCCCCCTTCGATTCCATTCAGTCAGTGCACATCTTGTGTTCGTCTCGTGTAGTCGTTTCGTCAATAATGTCTGCCGATCGTCTTGTCAAACTCGTCTCTTCGGACAACGTTGAATTCATGGTAAGTATTCGAAACCTTCTACTCTATCTCATTCTCATTGCTCTTTTTCCAGGTTCCTCGCAAGATCTGTGCCATGTCGAAGACTCTTGACAACATCCTCAAGGACCTCGGGCTCGATGATTCGCAAGAAATAAATGCGGATGCCATTCCGGTGAACAATGTCGAGGCTGCCATCTTGAAGAAAGTCGTCTCTTATTGCGAGAACCATCTCGACGACCCGACTCCATCCGCCGACAACGAGAACAAGGCCGTCGAGTTGTCCCAATGGGATAAGGAGTACTTCAAAGTCGACCAGACCACCGTATTCGAGATCATCCTGGCCGCCAACTTCCTCGACATCGCTGGACTGCTCGATGCCGGCTGCAAGACTGTCGCTGACATGATGACAGGAAAGTCGCCGGAGCAGATCCGCGAGAAGTTCGGAATCGTCAACGACTTCACTCCGGAAGAGGAGGAACAGATTCGCAAGGAGAACGCCTGGTGCGAGGACTAATTGACTCATTGTCATTCTATCATTCTGTTACCTGAAACTCTCATTGTGTCTCCATAAACCACGTTATCATCCGTATCTCTGTGTTATTATGTTCTTTCGTAACTATCTTGAATAAACTCTTCACAAAATATAAATATCTTCTTTATTGTTTTGCTACAACAGAAGTTCACATGAGGAATGGACCTGTTTATTCGTTCGCCTCGTCGGCAGCCAGAGCTCTCTGAATTTCGCGGCGAATCTCTTCGGAAATCTTTCGATTACTTCCGGGCCGCAGTTTCACATTCCACAAGTTGGTCGGTGTCATGTCAGTATCCACGACTCTTCGGGGACGTCTGCAATTGAAGAACTATTCAGACGAATGCAGAAAAACGACACACGGAGTTCTCATCACATCATCGTTCACCAGAATCGTCGAATCCGTGTCTTCTCCGGCTGAAGAACGCGGAATGTTGGAGTTGATGGTCAGGGTGGAAGAGTCTGCGTCAAAGTCAATCAATCCGTTTATCTGGAAAAGAACAGGAGGCTTAGTGTCGTTAGCCTCGACTAACTGGGAGCAGTTGGATGGAACGACGAGATCTTCCACTCGAGACTGGCGATATCTGATCAAAGTTGAAGCTGGGCATTCGGGAACGGACTGTTCCGTTCATGTCACTCACATCGGCCAGGAAGCCACGCTCATTCTGAAAGTATTCCATTCTTCCCAATTGTCTCCCTGTTTTCTCTGACCGTGGAGTCATCCATCTCACGTGAAGCGTCCAGGAACGACGTCTCTTCGATGATCGCCGTGATTCGAGTAGCTGAGAGCGAGCCGCGGTCGACTTCCATGGGAGAACCGTCAATGATGATGGGTTCTGGCGAGTTGCGGAGCATGTTGAGCCGAGATTTGGAGGATCTGAATCAGAGGGTTCTTTACACTTTGCTTCCAATGTACCTGGCCAACCGATTGCGATGAATCAACATAGAGTCGTTGAGCAGCGGGGACATGCACGACTGCTGGGTTGCTGGTTTCTCGTACTCGTCGCGCAGGCCTTTCAGCAGGTTCAGGTACTCTTCCACACTGTTCACGGCAATATCAATGGCGTTGTCTCCGAGCAATCCAATGTGGACAGCCATGCTTTGGCCAACCACTTCGAGCATCTTTTCGATTGTTTTGGAGTAAGCCTGAAGAGAAGTTCCGAGGGGTCCTGCAATGGAAGAACTAACCTGTTCGATCTGCTCGCGACTCATGATTATCAGAGTTTCTAGTTTTCTAGTAGTTTAGAAATCGAATAATCGAAAAATGAATGAGAGTCGATTGAACTTTGTTTCACTTTTGTTTTGTTTCACGTGGAAACTTTGGATTCGTGGAAGTTCTGATGTTGAGCTTTTTTAGGGGTTTTCACGCAATCTTTTCTACGTGAACTCATAAATCCTATTCTCCATGCCCTTATCACTTCAACCCCTTGTATTCTCTTCGATTCAGTGTTCGCTTCTTGCAAAACATCGTGATGGGCGACTCTACAAAGCTGAATGCGACGAGTTCTGAGGAAATCGAGAAACGTCTGTAAGTTGAGCACCAGGTATCAGACAGATTCAGAGGAACGGATTGCAGCGAACAAATCAATGAAACTTTGTCATCTATAAGCGCCAAGGAGGTGTTGTTCATCATCACACTCAGCTTTCTGTCCATGTTCGTCCTCCTCATTCTGTGTCTCCAAATCATCGAAAAGCGCAAGAAACGTAAACAAGTAACACTGTCGAGTACTGTCTTCAAAGCATCTTCTCTTTTACAGAACTCTGTCCCCCAATCCATTGTCATCCAACCGACAAACGTGAAGGGAGACAAATCGGGACGGCACGACAAGAAGTTTTCTGCCAGCTGCGAAACCGACGTGCTTCCGTCCAAGTCCATGAAGATGAAAGTGGCTATTTCCCCGACGATGTCTGCTGCCAGAAAGGCCCGTTCCATCTCCGGAAGCTCTGTTTCGGAAGACAGTCAGGTTTCGAGAACCGAGTCATCGAGAGTTGATTCGTCGCGAGTCGTGGCCCCACAACAGCCAGTTGAGAAGAAGCCGGAGCCCGATGTGGCCACTGCAGTCGAGTCCCTCCCTGTCGATCCGTCCAAGGCTCCAACTTCTGCCCCGGTCCCTCCAACTCACAACCAAAACGCCAGCAACTCTCAATCCAATGACTCGATGGCTTCGTTCACTGTCCCAGCTCAAGCAACATCCCAAAGCCCAGCCAATCTGACTAACATCTTCCCGAAAGCCGTCACTCCTTCCACTCCGACTGCTACCACTCTCTCGGGTTCCTCTGCCCTCTCCGCCTCTTCCGAGGGTCCCAAAGTGGATAAAACCGCAATGGCAACTGCCAAAGATCTCTCGGTTTGTTTCCCATCCCCATCTAAATCATTCCTTTCTTCCAGGCCAAGTCCCCAATGACTCCAGTCCGCACCCCAGAAGTTCTCACTGCTCCAGCTCCTCCCACCAACCTGCCAAATCTCCTCTCGACTCCTCCACCGGCCAGTGAGAAGAAGGTGAGAACTAGAGAATGAGTCAGAGTGTATTAGCGATGCGTTCAAGATTTGAGGTCGACTCGCTGTTCCCCAACGGATGTGGATCCTGCGTCTGATTGCTCGCATCGTTCCCACCTTTCACTCGAATGTTTCCTTGTGTTTTTCTTTGGTAGAATGTATAATTGGAAAGTGAATAAAGTAATTTGAAAGTTCATGTGGAGTTCTTTTCGGGGACGAGAAGCCCAAGAGAGTCTCACCCTCGAAACTTGGCAGAACACTGTTAGAAATCGGGAGGTTGTCATAAAAGGATGACAACTTTCTTTTACAGTCCATAAACCCTTTCTATAATTGCGTTCTTTGTGTTGGCAACAACACGTCCGTTGTTTTACAACCTGGGAAAGGTCACCACATCACCACATCTGTTGCTGAGAGAACGCGGTGGCAGGGGCGACTCCGCCCACAACAGGAGACTCCGCCCACATTTATTTGGATCAATCTATCCATCCGACAGGAACCATTTCAGTCCCTCCCCAACCTTTGCTTTCATGTATCCTGTTGGCAAGGTTCCCACCCCTCCCAACCTTTGCTTTCATGTATCCTGTTGGCAAGGTTCCCACCCCTCCC
>LR537606.1:158875-178489 GCA_900883565.2 Caenorhabditis panamensis
CCTCCCCAACCTTTGCTTTCATGTATCCTGTTGGCAAGGTTCCCAGTCCGTGGTTGGACTCACAATAAAACCATCCCCTTTCACGTGCTTCGCCTCTTCGTGGCGAAAGGGATCAACCGTTTCTCTTCGGAGAATCGGGCCAAGGAGCACAACATCCCACACTTTCTCAGTGTCTTGTAGAAGAAGGCGTTAGAAAAAAGAGCAGTCTTCGGGATATAGTGGCTCCAGAGAGCATAAGTTGTAGGTTCAATTAATCTGAATGGAAGATAGCTGAGTACAAAGTTGCATAAAGTTTAGTAGACGATTCATTTGAGATTCAATGATAAAGTTCAAAGATTGTGTTATCTAAGTTTTCTTCGCCGGCTCCTTCTTGTCCTTTGCCTCTTTCATCTTCCTCTCCCTCTCAAATCCACGACAGTCCTTCTTGTGTGGGCGGTACACTGTGATCGAGATGTTCATCTTCTTGTCAATCGACAGAATCACCGCCGTATTGTCGTTCTGTCCACAATAGTTGGGTGCCGAGAAGATTGTGATGAGTCGGCGATCGTCGAAGAACTCGTAGCCATCCTCGACGACTTGATGAGCTCTGATGACCATTCGCAGGTTGAGTTTCTGGAGGAAACCACGAAGAGCTTTAGGGCCGAAAACGAAAGAAGCTCCTCGAGGAGATGGTTGGTAGTCCTGCACCGATGGATCCGGATCCGCCCATGTAAGGTCGGCGAGCACTCCAACGTCGGCGATTTCCAGAGGTCTCTTGAAGGCGGAGAACTGATTCAAAGACTTCAAATGGCTGCTGATTCCTCCGTGCATACAAATGATCGACTTCTCGATGACAGCGCAGAACGGGAGCACGTCGAAGAGGCTTTGGAAGCACTCGTACAGCCCTCTGTCGTATCTGAATTCATGAAATTCAGTCTGATACAAATCCCAGGATACCGTACCGATTAGTGACTTCTCTGTAGAATCCATAGGAACAGTTGACGGCGCGCGACTCGTGATTCCCTCGAAGCATGTAGATTCTGTCAGGGTAGGCGAGTTTGAGAGCAGTGAGAAGAGTGACAACTTCAATGGAGTAGGGTCCTCGGTCGACGTAGTCTCCCAGGAACAGGTATCTCTGGTAGCCGAGTTCTGTCTTGTCGGAATCGGCGCCGGCTCCGGATCTTTGCATGGGTGCTCCAGTCGTGGCTTCCGAGGTTTTCTTTGGCTTTCGGGTTTTCTCCTGAAAGTTGTAGATGCTACTGAGAGCTACCCAGAAATGAGAAAACACCAAAACGTACATAAAACCAGCGAAACTCTCCAGCGGTCAGAGGCCATCCCTGAAGATCAAACATGGCGCGCAAGTCGTCAAACTGTCCGTGCAGATCGCCCATCACACAAATCGGTGTGTGCAGTTCCAGACAGATCGGTTCCGTCCAAATGAGCTCTCTGCATCGGAGACAGAGCTCGGCGAGTTCGGCGGCGGTGAACAGATCCATCGAGTTTTTGTGTTTCCAGTCGAACATCAGTTTGGCAATTATTTTGTTGACAAATGCTCGGAACTAGAGGTTGGTTTTTTTGAATCTCAAGATCCTTTGAAGCTCTGTTTTTACCTTTTTCTGTTCATCTGTATCGGTTTTTTCGTTTGCCATCCTTATTTGAAGAGTTTAGGAATGACGAGAAGCTGATCAGCTTCCCAATCATGTCCACGTGTGTGGTCAACGTGGTTGATTTTTTAAAAGGTTTATGAAAGAAAACAAGAACATTGATACTCACGATTCTATGAGACGGGCATTGAAAGAAAGAAAGAAAAATCTGGAGGGTACGATACGGGGGGCTGGAAATCAGGAATACAAAGAGAAGGGGAGAGAACTAGAATGAACTCAATAACACATGTTTTAGTCACAGAAAGAAATGCTTTGATCGCAAGATGGATCGTTTACCATAACACTAGGGACACGCAGAACGAGTAGGGGGCTTTTGATTACGGGTGATACATGTGGAGAACTCGGGAAAAGAAGGGGGGAAAGGGCACAAAGGAACAGTGACTCTATGATGGGAACCCATTTGAAGTAGAATGATGAGTTGAAGAAGAACACGATGAACAGAAAGATGAGAAAAAGGGAACAGGAACAAGGTTAGAAGTGAGCCCAGTCGTACTGCACGTTGCGGTAGTCGATTTCGTTGTAGTTGACGACCTGGAAAACAGAAATGAGTTGAAAGAAGTGCAAGCGAGCTTCAGATATACCTCTTCGGTGATGCCTTGCTGGAGCCACAACGTCTTGAGCTTCTGGTAGAGCTCGTGGTTGAGGTGGAGAGGATTTCCACGGCGGAATCCCTGATCCACCTCTCCGAACTCGTCGACGTACGGCGCTGGACGGAAGCATCCTCGCTTGCGTGTGGTCATCAGCACCAGAGAGCAATCGCGGACTCTGAAAAGCAAACGTTTGGAAAGAATGAAAAGATCTCAAATACCTTAGGAACATTCCGACGGATCCGGAACATTGGGACATGTGGTAACGGCAGGCTCCATATGCTTGTTTGTTGATGATTTTCTGGCAACAGTAGGCCTGGGAACAGAGGATGGCTCCACACACGAGACACAGGGTTGGCACATTCGATGTAGACTCCTCAATCGGGATCGATGGACACTTGAACGTGGCGACTTGGTTTATAAGCTGACTGTATCTCTCTGGCAGGTCGACGAGAAGATTTGGACGGACTGGTTGAGCAACAAGCTCGCGTCTCTGTTCGGGATCCTTCGGAATGGAAGAGGACCACATCGAGAAGAGATTCTCAACAAGGGGGCCTCCGATCTGGTCGTCCATCTTCGGTGGGAGAGCCAAGTAGCGGAAGAGTGCCTCTGAGCTGTTGATTGACGGATCTTTCAGGGCCTCTGGTGGATCAACGAGTGTCAGGAAGTGGTAGATCAGGGCGATGGGACGCAGCAGTGATTGGGCGCCTTCCTCCATTTTCTTGTGCAACAGGTCGACACGCTTCGGTAGAGCATCATCGGGACGGCAGATGGAGAACAGATTCAGAATTATCTGTTCGATGGCTGGATCGACTTGAATTTCATCTTCTTCTGTCATGTTCACATCATCTCCATCTGATTCATTGTGAGTCGCAATGATCTGAACGATGACAGTTAGAGAAGTTGAAAAGCTTGTTGGGTACCTGGAAGTAGTGAGCGAGAAGGGAGAGTCGCAGGACGTAAGCCTCGTCGATGGATCCATCAGGTGTGAGCAGACGAACTTTCTGATGAGTAGTCGAGCTCATCGACTGCACTCCGTTCTGCCAAGTCCATCCGATGGTCATCATCAGCGAAACCTGGAATGTTTGAATGAAAAGGAACAGTTCAGAGGCTTGAAACTCACCGCCAAACTCAGAATATCGACTTGCAAAAGGTTGAGGTTCACATTTTTCCTGGGACCAGCTGGATTGAACAATTGCACCAGGAAAGCAAAGTTGGTTCCCGACGACGAAGTGGAAGAAGGTTGAGCTGCAGAGGAACTGGATGGGCTACTTCCTTGAGCAGGAGAACGTGGTGTTTGGAGCTTCTGTTTGGGTGGCTCGCAGAGAAGCACACGGAGCATGTCGGAGACGGTGTGCAGCAGGAATTGCATGTTGTGGGAGAGAGAAGCACAGAGACGAGTCATCGCAGACAGACAATCTCTCTGTCTGGTGTTCAGGGCTCCAAAGAGTGGCTTCTTGTCGTAGTGGAGGTAAGAGGAGATGGCTCGAGCCACATGGGCCGTACTCTGCCATGTCACCGTCGATATGAAGTATCCCTTCAGATGCTTTTCAATGAACTTTGTCTTCAGTTCATTTCCACGTCGGCGGTACTGAAAATCAAAGATTGAAGACTAGAATATCCCTTGGAACCTTATACCTTGATCATATTCTTGCCAAGATCCTTGATCGGGTCTTCGAAGCCATCCAGAGCAGAGGAACATATGCGATTGGAGTTGATCAGCGCCGGGAATGGTCTGATAAGCGTGTAGAGCGCGTGCTGAATCTGACTGCTCAGTGGCTTCTTTCCAATGTCAATTGTTGGAGAATCATTGCTCCGGGGCGTTGAACCACTTACAGGTGTTGTTTCCGGAGTGGCGGTGGGCGAGGCGACGGTACTGGCTTCGTGATCGACGAACATGGCGGCGAGCTCGTTGTAGAAGTCGGCATCGTCGTCAGAGGGGGACATGTTCCCGAGAACTTGAGAAACGGCAGCCACATCGGCTGGAAGCTGGTTGCTGCTCGTCACTGTCAGATCCACAGCTCCTCCGTACGACAATACTCCTGCGGCAGTGTTCGAAGTGTCCGAATCCTTTGTCAGTTTCTCCAGATCGAGAAGAGAGCGCTCGGAGTGTGATCGTTTTCTGCTGTGTCCCTTCTTTCTGACTGACTCCGCACTGACAGGCATGTCGAGGTTTCTCTTCACTCTCGAGATCCACACATCGAAGTCTTCCTTCGCAGTACCAGACACAGTCGAGAATCTGAAAGATCGTAGATGTTGTAGGAAGTGATTAGAACTGTCTTACCCTTTCTGCGTCGTCAGCTGAGCCGCCGGAAGAACTGGAATCGCTGCATTCGATAGACGTTTGCACAACGGGCATTGGTACTCGCCATTCTCGGAATCCACCATCTTGTGTGCATGCTGACCGACTTGACGGGCTCTCAAACTATCACGAGTTCGATTGGATTCCGACAAACTGAGTAAAAGAGGAGTTAGAAGGTGAGAAAGAACACAAGGGACACACCACGAACACAGTGACCGGTGGAGACGGCACGCGGTGCTAGTTATCAGAGAAAAGACATACCTGCGGTAGCACTCATAGTGCATGCTGTGCGAGCACGTCGAGACATCCACACCGTACTGGAGAGTTGCGGGCGCGGGGAGAAGATCGCGAGTCGAGAAGGTACCAGTTGAAGCCGTCATCAGCTCGCCATTCTGGTTTTTGTGCGTGAAGAGTTGAGACCTGAAAGTTCCATGTTGTCAATCTGCTTCTTTGTTTTTTGACTTACTGTTGAATGAAGGCTGCACAGACCATCGGCTTTCCTTGTTGCGGAGCAATAACCTCATCTTCTTGACACAGAATGCAAGTGAGCACTCGGGGCTTCACGATCTCCACATTCCATTTGTGGGCTCCAATGCATACGGGGAAGTCCTGTCCGACCTGCTTGACAATGTCCTCGTCGAAGAACTGCTTGTCGTAGTCGCCAGTCACAGCACCTCCATCCTTGTTCTCCGGTTGCACAGCACTCGTTCCTTCCTCTTTCTTATCCTCGTCTTCTATTTTCTTCAGGAACTTCGACTGCATATTCGTCATCTTAGCCATCGCCTTCTTTCTCATCTCCGCAGCACGAGCAGCTCGTTTCGCTTTCAGCTCCTCCTCAGTCTCCATCGGTTTTTGAACGGCGGCGGATTCAGCATCAGACTTTCCGTCTTTGGTCTCCATCAGCTTCTTGTACTTCTCAATGGTGACTTCAAGAAGAACTGGGCAGATCGATGACTCTGGCTTGCCAACGAGTCCTTCCAGAGCGTTCAGCAATCCAGATGTCTCTTCAGCAATCTGTGTGAATCCGAAAGATGGGTCCTTGACTTCTTCGTTCAGGGCAATGCCGATGAGATAGAGAACTTTGTGGAACACTCGATCGCACGAATATCGACTTCTCCTGACCGTTCTGTCGATCACCAACTTGAAGAGCTTGAGGAGAACTTTGGATTTCAGCATGTCCGGAACATGTTCAAAGAACGGGAGGAAGTCCGGAAGAGGTGGCGGGGCACAGGCACGGAGGGATCTGGAACAATGTTTTTTCGTATTCAAAATGTGTCGGATTTCGACTCACTTGTCCAACTTCGCACGAACTTTCGCTTGAGACTGCTCGGCGGCAGATTGATCACTCTTCGAGTAGTGCATGAAGAACGGGGAGAAGATGTGCAGACTGTCCTCCTTGCAATGGAACTTGCCAGCTGACGTGGCCAATGGCTTGCGGAAGTCGGCAACTTGGTTCACAGCATCATGAAGAGACACACGTTTCGAGTTGATGTCATGGGACATCTTGGCTTGGATCTGCAGAAAGTTTACGTTATTTGATGGTGGAAACAGACAAACTCACATGACTGAATGTCTGGGCTCCAGTGGACAAGACATGGACGATTTCTCGCTTCATTCCATCGATCGGCTGCGTCTTTCCAACTCCATAAGTGAATCGTTCGCACAAAATCATGATAAGGGTCTGGAAGAACTCCTCGGCGATGATGATGATAGTCTTGCTGAGATCCTCCGACTCCGGTCTCGTCTGCGCAGCGGCCGCTTTGTTCTCCTCGAATTCCGTGCACGCCCATTTGTCGAGTCGGAAGCGGTGGAGCACGTGAATGACAAACTTGACTGGTGACGTCAGGGCAGCTCCGACTTGAAGCATCAGCACGTCTCGATCGAACATCTCGTTGCGACACAGCGGAGAGAAGTAGTTGTGGATCTGGTTTATAAGCGAGAATCCGTTTCTTCTCCACAATGAAGCATTGGATTGAGCGCAGAGGACCAGAACTCGGATACACGGCTCATACAGATTCGTATCTTCGTTTTTTGCGATGGCTGCTCTGATCAGATTCTGACACGTAGTTCCAGGCTGGTCCGTTTTCAGGAATGCAATGCATTTTGGAGCAGTGAAGAGACCAGCGATTATGCGAACAATCGGTTGATGAATGGAGGTGGCCGATTTGAGAACGTCGAAATGGGTGATACTCGCCGTTTCTCCATTGCAGATGACATTCAGATGGCTGTTCTTCTCATCGGGCTTCGTGTACGCCAATGGCAGTTTGTTCATGAGCTCCAAGCACATCAGCAACATCCGATTATGTACTTCTTCCTGAATCTCTCATTATAAAACAGATAGGATGTTTCAAAGCTCACGTTTGTCTCCGCCCAGGCAATGATCAGCGAGATGGCATCCTTCATTCGCAGAAGAATGTTGAAGGCGGTCTCCCACTCAGACTCCCAGACTTGATGCTCCACTGCCTGCCTCTTCACCTCGTCCATTCCTTGTAGCAGTTGCAAAAACTCCAGGAACTCGCCGAATCCTTTAGCAAAGCTATCGATCAGCTCACGAGTCCAATCTTGCTCTGTCGGGACTGAATTTAACAAGTACGCCAAGTCTCTGGCCATTTGCAGGGATCTTCTGAGGTCACTGGGGAACGATCGACCAGTGAAGTCGAATCGAAGTCGTTTCTCGTCGCCGTTCACTGAAAATTAGTTGATTTTCAACTGATTTGAAAGGTAATAACCACTTACGCTTCACATACTTGTCGGTGGCGTTCCGAATCGCCTGCGCGATAACGGACACTGCATCGTCTTCGGCAACAAGACGTCTAGCCAATCCTGGGACTGTCAGGAACTGCACAGAAAGTCCGACGACAGATACATCCATGTCATGGTCATCCTTGACAAAGTCTTCGTATACTTCGTTGTAGTGTAGCATGAAGGTCTTGGCAAAGCGGACTTTCTGATCGTAGATCATGAAAACTGTCCGCATCAACAGCTGGTGCAATATGCATCTTCCAGCCTTCCACATCTGAGTGTCTTGCAGGAGAATGTTTTCGAGCATTGTGTAACTCTTCGTGTCTCGAGATGGTTTGCCGGGATCAACTGCACCTTCAGGAGCAACCACCACGATCTCCTCGTCCTCGTCGACCTCCATCATCTCCTCATCTTCTTCGTCACGCTCTCCGTCAACATCCATGCCCTCTGCAAGTTCTGCTACCGGCATCACGAATCCTTCTGCTGCCAATTGACGCTGCAATTCCAACATTCCATCATGCATCCCCGGGGGCAATGTCGGTACCACTGGCAGTTCCTCCTTTGGCTTGATCTTCTTCGTGTAATCCTTGAGCAGTTCAAACTTGGACGAGAGGATCATCTCGCCGACAATTTCGCGGATCGGAGCTAAAAAACACGGCAATTCATCGAAAAAACGAGTTGAAACTCACGAAACACGTCCATTTGTGTATTCAACCAAGTGAGCACGGATATCGCAAAGTTCTGCAGGGAGAAGAGTGTAGTGTCCATTACCTTGACACTCAATGGAGCATAGTAGTTGGACGTTCGACGTATCGCAGTCGGATCCCTTAACGTTTTGCGCTGCACGTCATCTTTTGCTTTGGTGCACTCGGTTTTCGTGCCGAGCTTCACAGCACTCCGGCCTTCTCGATCGACGATCGTCGCCACCAGCATCGCTTGATCTTTGGTGCAGTGTATGTACAATTCCAATACTTTGATAACCGATTCATAAGTGTGCGTTTCATCATTGTAGAGCACCGTCAAGAACTGTTGGGGATCTTTCGACGCACTTTCAGATCTCAATTTCTCCAGATACTCTGGCAGTTTGACGTCTTCCTTGTGGGTGATGAGCGAGAGGGCAAAGTTCAATATGATCTCCACGATTTGCTCACATCGCTCCTTGAGCTCTGGCTCCAACGCTGTCTCCACCTCTTCTTTCTTGTCGTGATGAGCACACGCATATCCCTCGATCCACGCGTCGATGTCTCCACAGTCACAATAGCCGGAGCCGCTAGAGGAGTGCATCTGGAAGCATTAACAGTTGGAGGAGAAACTATAAAAAGCGAGTTACCCGGTACTTATGAGCTTTGTGGATGGACACCTCGAAACACTTCAGGCACATCACACATGTTCCATCGGTAGCGCAATCGAGACACGTGTATGTGAGCTCTCCGTTCTTGAACACGTGACCGCAGATCTGTCCTCCCTTCGCTGGATCCACTCCGGCGATTTCATTGAGCTCTTGGAGAGAGTTTGCAGATTCTCGGAAGTCCGCAAGAAATGCACTGACAAGTGGAGCAAAAAGAAGCTCTCCAGACGCACCCAGCATTTTCTCGTTAATTCCACTGTTGTCCCATGGCATGTCCTGGTTGATCTCGAACACTTTGGGAGCTTGGAGAAGCCAGTGCTTCAAGAGCAACTGCTTCAGCTGGGCCCAGTCGCCCTGTCGAGCTGCATCTACCACTTCAGTGGCAACCATAGACTGAAATCATTAATTGAAAAACGTAGCGAAAAGAAGGGAACGAAACAGTTTCTGCGAAGAGGGTAAACAACAGAATATCGATTACACACTGACCATATCAGCGTTAAAAATAGTAAGCGAGACCTGGGGACAGTGGGGGAAGCGGGTGTGGGAGGAAGAGGCAAAAATGATGACAGTGGACGGACGAGAGAGGCGCGGAGGAGTAGAGCGCTCAGGCTATATCTTTGCCCGTTTCTCTGTGTGCGAGTGTGTTTCCTCGCGGCGGATAAAGAGCTCTCGCGGACGTTGGGCGCGATGATGAAGACGAATAGACGGCGGCGGTAGGATGGAGAGAGCGGCGTTCGCAGAGAATTCGCCGCGGAAAGCGTCATGCGGAGAGGTTGATGACGAGTAGACGCGCGGAAGATGAACAGGATCAAGGCTGTTACTGTTGAGTGTTGTGGAGAAGTGAAGCTTCGATAGAAAGCAGGAATAGGAATCTGCTGTATTGCGAAATTTGAAACATTGAGGAATTTTCAGAGCAAACAGAGTGAGGAACACATGTCAGAGCCATCAAATGCTTGGGAACAAGGATTTGAACCATTCAAACGCAAAAAAGTTTGAAAAATTAAGTTGGAATCGGGAAAAATCGTCGGAAATTGAGTGATTTCCAACGGAAATTTCAGCATGAAATTCGAATCGAACGCGCAAGAAAAGCAAATCGTGGCGAGACCCGTCAGCTTTTTCAAAATCATATGCGCCTTTATCTTACTGTAGGCACTTCAAAAGTTTTAATTTGCGGCCAAAAACTTTTTGCTTCTGCTGTTTTTCTAGTTTTTCAAGCAGTTTTTTACAGAATTTCTAGTCTCCAAACATATTTTTATCAATCAAATGCAAACTTGAAGTCTCCAAGTAAAAATATCGACTGAGAAGAAGCAAGCAGGTCGCTTCGTACGTATAAATCTGCGCCACACAAAATTCTTCGATTTTCCCGTCGCGTCTCGTGCTCTCCCCGGTCAATGGCCGAACCCGCTTTTCTAGGCCATCTTTTCCGCGCGACCATCAATACGTTTTCGAATATTTTTGCGAAAAAAGACTCATTCTCCTAATGTTTGGGTCGTTCGACTTTGTCGCTGCTCATCGATGTTTCTTCTATCGATTTCTGTGTTCTCTTGCGATTTTCTACTTCCAATGCGTTTCTTTACATCAACCTTTCATTAAAACCAAGAAATATTTCAGAATGTTCGGAAATTCAGCACCAAAACCTTCGATTTTCGGTGGCGCAACCACCAACGCCGCGTCGACCGGATTCTCGTTCGGTGGAAACGCTGCAGCTAACAACACCAATACAGGTACAAATCAAAACTCAATTTTGAAAAATAATTTTTCTACTCTTCAGGCACCAGTATCTTCGGAGGAAACACAAACGCGCCAAGTAGTGGAGGATTCTCATTCGGCTCGACCACGACACAACCAGCAGCAACCGGTGGAGGTGGTCTTTTTGGAAATAACCCCGCCGCAGCAGCTCCAGCGACCGGAGGAATGTTCGGAGGAGCCGCCGCCGCTCCTGCTGCATCATCTACCGGAGGATTGTTCGGTGGAACTGCTCCTGCTGCTGCCCCGGCTACCGGATCTGGACTTTTCGGTTCTTCTACTCAGTCTACTGGAATGTTTGGAGCTAACAACAATGCCAGTGCGGCTCCTGCAAGCACCGGAATGTTTGGAGCATCGACAACGACCGCCCCGGCGACTGGAGGCTTGTTCGGATCGACGGCTGCCACGACTACAGCTCCCGCAACCGGAGGATTGTTTGGAGCCCCAGCTACCTCGACTCCAGCTCCTACTGGAGGTCTCTTCGGAGCACCCGCGGCTGCTGCACCAGCTCCAGCTTCTACTGGACTCTTCGGATCGAATGCAGCTCCAGCTGCAGCACCATCGGGTGGTTTATTCGGAGCTGCCACTAATACTGCTGCCCCGACTGGTGGACTCTTCGGATCCAATGCAGCCAAGCCTGCCACAACCGCTGCTGCTCCATCAGGTGGTCTGTTCGGCGCGACTACTACCAAGCCAGCTTCAGGAGGATTGTTCGGAGCTGCAACCCCAGCACCCACAACTGCTGCACCAGCTACCGGTGGTCTGTTCGGAGCTTCTGCTGCTGCTCCTGCTGCAGCCCCATCTACAGGTCTTTTTGGAGCTACTGCAGCTCCTGCTGCTGCGCCATCCACGGGATTGTTCGGATCGACACCTGCTGCCACAACGACTACTGCTGCTGCTCCTGCTGCTGCGCCATCCACTGGATTGTTCGGATCGACACCTGCTGCCACAACGACTACTGCTGCTGCTCCCAGCGCCGGACTCTTCGGAACTAGCACTGCTGCCCCCGCTGCCGCTCCTGCTGGTGGTCTCTTTGGCGCTACTCCAGCTGCTACCGCTCCTACTGCGGCGGCTCCAGCTACTGGTGGCTTGTTCGGCGCAGCTCCAGCTACCACTGCTGCTGCTCCTGCGACTGGAGGACTCTTTGGCGCTGCTCCAGCTGCTACAACTACAGCCCCAGCTGCTGGAGGTCTCTTCGGAGCTGCTACGTCCGCTACAACCACAGCCCCTGCCGCCGGTGGTCTCTTCGGTGCTACTCCAGCTGCTCCAACTGCCACTGCTACCGTTCCAGCTACCGGTGGACTGTTCGGAGCCACTCCGGCGGCTGCTGCTCCCGCTGCAGCTCCTGTCACTGCTGCGCCAACTGGTGGACTCTTCGGAGCAACTCCTGCTGCCACTACCACCGCCACTCCATCAGCTGGTCTTTTCGGTACCACACCAGCTCCAGCGACGGCTACCGCACCTGCAACTGCCACCACCACCGGAGGACTCTTCGGTACTGCTCCAGCTGCTTCCACTGCAGCTCCAACATTGTCTCTGGGCCTCGGAAAGACCCCAACTGCTGCCACGACTACTTCTACTGCCGTTCCATCAACCATCGCAAGCATCGGCACTACCGCGTCAACCCCGAAGCCAGCTGAAGCTACACCCAGTCTGGGTCTCGGTCTCACTTCCACTCCATTGGCTAAAGGTTCCGGGTAAGTACTAACTCGTTCAAAACGTTTTCCAGTCTATTAAATTTTCAGATGGACATCCGGAGCGCTCGGTGGATTGAAGGGTGCGGCCGCTACTCCGTCCAACTTGAAAATTGGAGCCAGTGGAAGTGACACGTTGTCGGAGGAAGAGATCAAGGCAGGACTCGCTGGCACTGAAACCAAGGCATTCTTCACTGCGCTGCAAGAAGTCGTCAACAGCTACCATTCGGAGATTGTGAAGCAAGAGAGAACCTTCCACAGCAAGATGTTCGAGCTGAATGCCTACGATCGTGAGCTGATCTCTCTGGAGCCAAAGGTGCTCGGATTGTACAATGAAATGGATGAGTTGAGTGGCAGTTGCAAGAAGCTCAACTTCAATATCGGATCGATGACTTCAGTGCTCAATGATGTCGAGGAGACTGTCGCGGAGTTGGAGAAGAAGCTCAATCTTCCGGAATGGACCAATCTCGACTACAAGTTCCCGTTGGATAGCAGATTCGCCAGCAGACATGACGTGCAGAGAGTTCAGATGTGAGTTTTAATGGATTCATTTCTCCCAATTCCCTTGTTTTTCAGCGCCCAAATGATGCTGAACGTTGATGCACAGATGAAGTCCGCTGACTACGACCTCGATCAGATATCCGAATCACTCAACAACATGCAGACCAGTGCTCTGAAGACAAAGACTGATACTCCGTTGGAAAAGACAGAGCTGATCCTGAAGAAGCAGCTGCAGAAGCTCATCGATCTGTCTGGACAACACGAAGAGACTCGTCACAAGCTCGCAAAGCTGAAAGACGATCACAGTCTGCGACTGAACAACTCCAGGGCCTAATTGTTTGTGTTCGTCCCGTTCTCTTTCTCAACATCATTTATTTATTTATTCAATCATCATTTTCACCTGTCTATGTTCCCCATCTCTAACCCACACACGCTACCAATTTGTTGTTCTCTTTTCCCTCCCTCTCGTTTCCCTGTTTTACCAGTGTGAATCGTGAATGAATACGATCTTTGATGGGCCTTTCTCTTTTCTAATTCCCAAAATGCGTTCGTTTCGCTTTTTTACCTCATTTTCTTGTTCCGTCTTTCTATTTGTTTTCTGTGCACCATTTCAACGAAATGACCGCACTTTGCACATTGTCTTATCAGTTGAGAACTGATCAGTTCTCTTTATCAATTTCCCTCTTTCTAGCCCATTTATTGGCTCAACTCGACATACTCCTTCTCTATCCGTCGTAATACGCCTATATCATGTGTACACATATTCCAAAAAGAAATTGGAAACGAATTTGTATATACAATTCCCTCGAAAACACCGAGATTTCTGCGTAATTGGATGTCGTGCTCTCCGGCGTCATTTTTCATCCTCGGGACTCTGTCTTCGAATTCTGATTGCTCCGCCTTCGTCATAGTCGAGTCAGAACCAAGACGCTATCATGATATCAGTCTCTTTCTTCTCTCAATCCACAATTAGTATTCAGAAGAGCAGACGACGTGCTCCGTCCGCCTACTTCGTCGTCAATAGTGCTCATTTCCATGTGTCACTCTTTATGATGGCTCTCTTGACGCTAGAGTCGCTTATTATTTTTAGTTTTTCTTTTCGAATTCGGAGCGCGAAAAGTTTCAATGTTTCAGTACCTTCTAGAGACTGTTTGGATCCAAAACATTCCAAATCAGCCTAACAGAACCTCGGAAACTTCAAGCTTCACGGAGGATGTACTGAAACCTTGATCTCCATGTTTCGAGTTTCCCCTCTTTCCTCGCTTCAAAAGACTCTCATCAAACCGCGCGAAGCTTTGAATGCAAATTTGAAGAATTCTTGAATCCCGAATCCCCTCACCCCTTCCCACTCATTATTCAAAATCCTGCCCTGAGGCCTCGTTTCGTTTCAGTCAACTAGCAGAAGAGATGGGAAAACGGAGAAGGATGTGTATGTGTGTCGTAGCCTCCATCTTCTCCTTCTTTTCCTCCTTTCTTCTCGACGTAATTGGCGAATGAGCATGCCCAGAGAGCCCCGCCGCGCGCCTTCTCCCTCTCTCCCGCCGTGTCGCCCTCATTTCAGCCTCTTCTTCATGTTTGTTATAGTTGACGTCGTCGTCCGTCTCTGCGCCTCCATCGCTTCAACCAGTCAACACGTGAATTCATCGCCGTCGTCGTGCTGGCGATTCTCGTGACTTTGCCGCCGTCGTCACCATGTCTGCGCCTCCGCTCTACGGGTATGGTAGCCTAGAAGGAGGCGAAAAGGGTCCCGGCTTTCTCTCCATATCCAAGTGGGGCAATAAGTGAGCCATGTGGCTCACGGATTTTCTCGGAAAGCTTTTGAGAAGTTGTTTCGCTTTCATACCGAAAGTTTTGGTTATAATAAGAGACTATGAAACACATGAAACCGTCCATTACAATTAAACAGTTTCTTTTTACACTTCCGCCTCGCCGAGGCATCGGGGTATAGTCTCTAGAGAAAGAAACAGAACATTCGACTTTACTAGTCTCTAGATTCATCAGATAAACCAAGAAGCCATGCATGATCAGAATGTTCTTTGCACCTTGCCCTCCTATCCTTTTTCTATCCTATCTCCATGATGCACTCATGACCGGAAACGAAGCAAAACGACTCCAATCCATATGAATTGAGCTTTTCCTCGATTTCTCCATCCCATGACGCACCGCTCTCCTCTCCTTCTTTTCCAATTTTGTTCCCCCACTAGGGCTCTGACCCAATTAAACACAGAAGAGATCTGTGAGTCGTTGCTCTCTCGGCGGCGGCGGCTCATTTCCGATTCCGCCGACATCTGACATGCCAGAAACATGGCATCACATCTTCTGAATGCATTCTTTCACATTCCCTCACTCACTCACCACGCACGTTGACACCTCCATTCGACGAATCCGAGTTTTTTGTTGTTATTCGCTTTGAAAAAAAGCAGCGCGGAAAAACGGGTCCCCTTTCATTTCGGGGTGTGCAAATTCGCGACGTCATCCGAAATAGGCTCTCGCCTCCGCTCTTTTCTCTCGACACTAGACGCAGATAGAACCCCCATCCACTCACTTTCCCTCACTTCCCGCTCACACGACACACTCACGCCGGCACTCACTGCGCTCACACACTTCGATTTTTTGGGGCAAGGCAGCGGCTTGGAGAGAGAGAAGAAAACGAAGGAAAGGAAGGAGAAGGCGGCATCGACGACTGTGTTTCCTCGAGAACATGTTCGGAGTGAGAGTATGGTGTTGACAAATGCACTCTTTTTACCGCAACTGCCAGGCAAAACTGCCAAGTTGTCTCGGTGACGACGATGGCCTAGGTTTCTCCATCATATGACCTTCCCCGTTTCGCAACAGCTGATCGTCGTGCTGACTCGTCATGAGCAAAGTTTTCGATGTTCCCCTCCGATCGATTCTTTCTCTTTCCACGTTTCATTTGAACACTTGCACCGCCTTTTTCGTTTCGTTTCTTTTCTCTTCTTCTAATTCTTCCATCTTTGTGTTTCTATCAACTTTCTTGGTTTGCAGAAGAATGTCGTACGCCTACCTCTTCAAGTACATCATCATCGGCGACACTGGAGTCGGAAAGTCGTGCCTGCTGCTTCAGTTCACCGACAAGCGCTTCCAGCCAGTCCATGACTTGACGATTGGTGAGTTACCCCTCCATTTGTTTAGTTTTAAAACATTTCCTTCTAGGCGTTGAGTTCGGAGCGCGTATGGTGACGATTGACGGAAAGCAGATCAAGCTGCAAATCTGGGACACTGCTGGACAGGAGTCGTTCCGCTCGATCACCCGTTCCTACTACCGTGGAGCCGCCGGCGCTCTTCTTGTTTACGACATCACCCGACGCGACACGTTCAATCACCTGACTTCGTGGCTCGAGGACGCCCGGCAACACAGCAACTCCAACATGGTTATCATGCTGATTGGAAACAAGAGGTACCACGAGTTTCCGTAGTTTCAGTCACTCATTCTAACATATTTCAGCGATCTGGAAGCTCGGCGTGAGGTGAAACGCGAAGAAGGAGAAGCCTTTGCCCGTGAGCACGGTCTCGTGTTCATGGAGACATCCGCCAAGACGGCAGCCAATGTTGAGGAGGCATTCATCGACACGGCCAAGGAAATCTACCGCAAGATTCAAGAGGGAGTCTTTGATATCAACAACGAGGCGAACGGCATCAAGTTGGGACCACAACACTCGCCGAGCTCGCCGAACTCTCCCGGAGGAAACGCCGCTGGTGGTCTTGGTGGAGGATCAGGATGCTGCTGAACATCTCGAACCTTCTATCCTATCCCATACAATCTAATCCTCTTTCTCTTTCTATCTACAAATATGCCCCCGAATGTCGATAAGTATCCCCTGTCTAGTCCTCTCTGGCTCTTCTGCTCCGCTACATAACTCGACGTTTACTGTATATTTCTCTTTTCCGCTTTCCTTTCTCTCGTCTCGATCCCCCCTCTCTCGATTGTCAACTCTTCTCTCAATTCCACACCCATAGTTTTTGTATCCGAATATCCGAATTTTCTGTGATTTTCCATCCACCAGCAGAACAGAATGTTGTGAAAATCCGATGCTTCCTTCCGATCCTTTCCCCTCTCTTTTTCAACTGCATCCGCTCCTTTTCTCTCTTTTCTTTCTTTCCTCTTTCCAAATCTTAAAACCTTTTCTTTTTCTTTTCTAAAAATCTTAATTTTAAATTTCAGTGGAATAAATTAATTCGATGTGAAAACATAGAATGCTTCAAGAGAAAAAGAGTTGCGATCTTTTTCATTATTTTTCAAACTCTTCCTCGACTTCTTGATTCGATCATCGCAATGATCGGAACATCACTGAAAATTGAGTGATAAGCGGGGAGAAACATCACGCGATCGGTTGGGAGAAACTTGAGAGAAAAGGCGGGCAGATTCATTTTGTACCTGTTGGACTTGGGTTTCGACGGTTTTCTGGGTGGTTTCGGACTGTTTTTTACTGCTTTTTAGGTACTAGAAGTAGGTGAATCACTTCTTTTGAAATTCTAGCAGGATTGGAAAGAGCACAGTTAGTTTTTTTTTGTCAAAAACAGCATAATAGGTTTTGATAGTTTCAAATTTGAACCAGTTGAACTCTGTTCTGTGATGTTTGTCTTGTAGTTTTGAACTGTTTTAGGGTAATTCTCGACTGTACTCTATCAATAATTTGAGAAAGTTTAGATGAAGCAAACCTGCTCATTTCGTCAGACTCAACCCAGATCCCAAACACAGTTTTCAAATGTTTTGAACCTTTTGAACTTTGTATTGCAGACTCTCCTAGATCGTTTTTAACTGTTCTTGAGCTTTTCTGTCGGATTTTCTCAGTTTTTTATCTTCTAGAAGCTGCAAATTCACAATGTTGACAACTCCAAGTTGGAGTCTCCAACAAGTTCCAATTGAGCGCAGTTCTTACGCATCAGTCATAAGCTTCTGAGCGTTTTCAAACGTTTTGAAATGTTTCTGAATGATTTTCGGCTGATTTCATTGCTTTTCCAATATCTTTAACCTCGAAATCATCTAATCTTGCAGCTCCCCTCCACCGCCATGGGTCCACACCGTCTCCTGTACCAGGCTCTCTGCAAAGCCGGCGACAAGTTCGTCTACCCGATCCTGCCCTCTTTCGCCAAACCCGCCTGGAACCATGCTGCGGGCCCCAAAACCGTCTTCTTCTGGGCCCCAACCATCAAGTGGGCTCTCGTCGGAGCTGGACTCGCCGATTTGGCAAGACCCGCTGACAAACTCTCTGTTTATCAGGTAACTTTTAAGGCGAGACCTCAATGATAACAGTTTCCTTCCAGAACTCTGCCCTCTTCGCCACTGGAGCCATCTGGACACGCTACTGCCTCGTGATCACCCCAGTCAACTACTACCTGAGCAGTGTCAACTTCTTCGTTATGTGTACCGGCCTGGCTCAACTGGTTCGTGTCGCTCACTACAGATACAACAATCCGGATTGGGAGGAGAAGGAGATCATGGAGACCCACTAAATGTCGATGTAGAGAGTGCTTATTTCTAGGAAATACAACATAAAAAACGAGTGCGATCCTTTTACCTGTGAAAACTGCAAAAATAAAAATTGAGTGTAAATCTAGAAGTTTTCACGAAAATGGTGACTAATCTATTATTGCCGTGTTTTTCGCTGCTTGTCTGCTGATATTTTTGTTTTTCCCACATCCGATAACCCATTTTCCTTCTTTTTCTATTGTTTTTTGTCTTCACAATCTCTAACATGTCTGAATGCGGACTACAATGCGTCTTCTCGATAGCGCTCGTCGGATTTGTGTGGGGAGCGACTAATCCGTTGATTAGAGCCGCTTGTAAAGCGACAGATGAGGGATCGGAAAGTGCTTCTCAAGGAATCTCGGGATTAATCTTCAGATTTTTCAAATCTTTTCTAAACTGGAAATTCTCCATTCCATTCGCATTGAATCAGGCTGGATCGGTAGGAAGAAGCACCGACAACTTTGCAAATCCTTCTCTTTTAGATTATGTTCAACGTGCTCGTCGTCAATCTGCCAGTCACCATCGTCGTTCCATGCGTCAACGCGATTCAGTTCATTTCGACGGTGGCCGTTGGACGCCTGTTGGGCGAGGAGATGAAGTCGGCGTCGTCGGCGAAGCAGATGACTGGGATGATACTTGCCACGGGTGCCATTATCGGAATGTTGGCTATTGATTAATTTATGGGTCTTTTTCTCTGTTCTTTAAGCAGAAACTCGAGAAAGTCGAGAAAAAATAAACTATCCATTGAAAAAAGTAACTATAAATTACAGTAGCCAAAGACGCATGCATCTAAAACTTTCTAGGGTCTCGCAGCGAAGTAAACAGAAACGCAGAGAACTACGGTATTGAGATGTGTGGAACTTTTCGATTGCTCCAATTTTTCTTCGATGAATCCCAATTTTTGCCATTTTGATTGGCTTTTTCTCTTTTTTCCCAAATGTTTTTAACAGAATCCATCAATTTTCTCACTTTTGAGTGAAATCAAAGGCCAGGCAGCGACTAGACATTGTCTAGACAATACGTTGATTGGAGAGTGCGCAGACAAATTTTAAAATTAGAGCGCAATTGCCACATTTTCCTCTTTTGATCTCATCAATACATCACCAACATTCTGCGCAACAACAATCTTTTCCAGTTTTTGCGCTATATTCCGATTTTTTGATCATCGTCCAGGAGATTTTCTCACGTTTTCTCCACGCCGTTTATCCCGGTTCACTGCGTTCATGCCCCATGGACTTGGTAGTGCTCGCTGACACTCCAGTACACTTACACCACCTGTCGCGAACATGTTCCGATCAGTTCTATTTCCTCCCCAGAAGTTCCCTCGAAAGTTCCGCGAAAATTGAAGCGGAATTGAGGAAAAATTGCGAAATCTTCCCAGGAATTCGGAACAAAACCCGTTTCTGACCACAATGCATGTGACCACGCGACGAAAACAAGCCAAAATAGCGAGTCGCGCGGTCCGTGTGCCCCGGCTCACGGAGCCCCGCTCCATTGCTCTCTGGCGCCCCGTCTCGTGTCTCTCGGCTCGTCGTGCTCTCGTCGCATCGCTCTCAACTT
>LR537606.1:178525-300882 GCA_900883565.2 Caenorhabditis panamensis
GCCCGCCCGCCCGCTTCTCTTTTTTCTTCGTTTCCCCCCTTCCACCTCTGCTTTCATCGTCTTCGGGATGGCTTCAAAGATGAACACGCTCAACGATTCCTTCTTTTTTCTTTTCCTTCTCAAAATAAACTTTGACTCAAAGTATCGCAGTGGCTGGCATTCGTGTATCCGGTTCCTGATTCATCTTTCCTTTATAACTCGTGCTATTTGACTGATTGACTGACCGATCAGACGCGACCTCGTCACTATCTTTCCACTCTCCTCCGATTGCTTGCTGTTTCTTTCATTATGAGTTGAAATTTTGAGTGAAATTTTCATCAAATCGTTGGCCGAAACTCGCCAAAGTTTGCGAATCGCACTCGGCATTGGTTTATCGTTGCAAAAGAGCAGAGTTCATTCTCGGATAAACCAACTAGCTCGGCGGCCCACGTGGCAGAACCTGTTGCGAAATTTCGCGAAATCTTATTTGTGATTGAGCATCGGGCGGAACTATGGTAACGTTAGTCACCCGACTGCTCTATGGTTTCGTAGAAAACGGAAAACTGCCAATCAGCCGACGCGTGATTGTCTGAACTTTTAAGAAGCTGAAATCGTCTATTTCTTATCAATGTTATCAATGTTTGACACAAATTTTGTGTGGGATGCAGAATACGGTTTTCAGTGTTCACGTGAATCCTCATGAGGCCTCACAATAATCCCTCGTCATTGTCACCTTTCTGTTGTTTGTCCTTTCCCCTCTCTACCCGTTCCGACCGTCGATTTTTGAACTTCCCGCGCTCCTTCCCTAACTGGGAAAAACAACTCCTGTGACATCATCTCCGTCCTGAAGCAAGCAGCATGTCTTCTCCTCTTCCTTCCCGTCTCGCTCCGTCGTCGTCATCGTTCGAGAAAATTCAAAAGTTAGGCGACGACGCCGAGTGGTCATGGCGCGTGACGCGTCGCCTCTCTCTTATCAATCTATATTTGGGATGGCTCTCTCTCTCTCCATTGTGCCGTGTTTTCTAGCCTTTGTTCCCGTCAGTTTTCTTGATAATTTCGTTGATAAGCCCTCTCTCTTTCTCTTTGCATTGATCACAATTTGATTACTTTACTTGACAATCTATTTGACATTTCAGGTTGAATCCGTGCGGTGCCCGGATCTGCTCGACAGACTTTGTGTAGTCTCTCACCCCAAAACACTTCCCTTTCCGTGCACTCCAAGGGAGAGAGTGTGCATGGAAGCTTGCCCCGACTGTCCCCAATTCGTCCAAGATTCCCACCTCCGAGGAATCTAACGAGTCTTCCATACCGCCCTTAAGTGGCGCAGTAAGTCATTTCGATAAGGTGATGAAAAGTTACCGATGAGTATTCCAGGTAATCGATCAACTCGCAAAGATCTACGCAGAGCCACAGCTCCGCGCCAGTCAAATCCAACTCGACAAGAACGCCGAGCCGCCTTGGGATCCGGATCCGAAAGCCTGAGGTGAGTAAACGAAATATAGAGAGGTCAAAAATCGAATAGACTCTATACAGTTATCTAAGAATACTTTACGATGCCATATATGACAATTACTCTAACCATTTACAATTTCAGACCTCCGACATCTACACATTTGGCCCTGTTCGTTTCTGCCGACTGATCGACTCTCTACGACCTACCCCTCTTCTCTCTAACCAGCCGAGTGGACCATTGTCTCCTCGTCGTCCCAACAAACTCCTCCTATTTACCATTTCCCGTAGCCCAGTGACGTGCTACGAGTCGGTGCCATCTCCACCGTCTCGTCGCCGTTCATCTGGTCGCCCGTCGTTGCTCAAAATTTCGACGGTGACCTCGTCTTCTTCTTCTCCAGTTCGTCTCTGTCCCCCGGACGTCGTCTCGTGGAGCTCGCGTGAAGAGCTCGCATCGCGTTCCAACAACCGACACATCCCACCCTAACAGGCAGAACTACCATCTCTGCACACCTTTCAGATTTTCCCCCCACCAACACAACAACAACGTGAGTTTCTTGTCATCCTGACATCCCTAATTGATATTTTTCAGAACTGATGGTCAGACGGCGCCTTCCTTCGTCGACCTACTACACTCCGGCCGGTGAGCCGGAGTGGTCCCGTGAAACTTTCGGAGAACAATCGATCGCCGTGCTCTCCGGTGGCTACCGTAATCCCATCGAAATGGCTCGCCACGTCGCCGCTCGTTGCGGCTCCCACCAACCGTTCTTCGTCATGGACGTCGCTGCCATCGAACGACGCCTCGAAGCTCTCCGAGTCTTCCTGCCACGTGTCCGTCCCAGCTACGCTGTTGCTTGCAACGCCGACCCGGTTCTTGCTCGAGTCCTCGCCAACAACACCGATGTCACCTTCGAGGTGGCCAACTCGACAGAACTCGAAATGGCTTGTGACCATGTGGAGACGACGAGAACAGTGTTCTGCTCGCAACTTATGACTCGGAAGTCTATCAAAAACGCTGCTGCTGCCGGATGCGGTACCTTTGTCGTGGAAAGCGAGAAGCAGCTGAATGATGTGATGAATGCGTCGCCAGAAGCCGAGATCCTCCTCGCCGTCTGCCTGCCCTACTCCACCGCAGAAGTTCCATTCGGATGCGGCGTTCAAGAAGTCGAAGAGATTCTTGACATGGCTCATCTTCTCGGAGCTAATCTCACTGGCATCTAGTAAGTTTTTATTGTTCTGATTCATCTTTTCAATGCGTATACTTTCAGTCTCGAGCTCGGAGTCCGTGCTACTCTTGACGACTACACCTCTGCCATCAGTGATGCTCGTTCCATCTTTGACACTGCCGCCATGAAGTTCCTTTCGCTCAGCCGTGTATCCCTCGGAAACCTCGTCATTCCCTCTGGATCCGACAACATCAGCGCCGAGTTCCGTGCGTTCTGCTCGTCTCTCAGTCATTCTATCAACGAGCTCTTCCACTGTGACATTGAAGTTTCCGCCAACGTTGGCCGTTCCCTGGTTATGAATGCATTCACTCTCTGCACCAACGTCATCGCAAAGAGAATGATGGATGCGAAGTTCATCACCAACGACGACTTCGACGATGGAATCGGCTACGTCTACCAGACCAACGACGGAGTTTACGGATCCTTTGGTTGCAAGCAGATGGATATCAACCCGCTTTGTAAGCCATTGGACGCCGAGAAAGCTTCTGACAAGTCGACCCTGCACTTCGGGACCATTCTAGGACCATCTTTGGATCGTACCGATGTTGCTCAAAGACTCACTCGGTGCCGACAACTCGAAGTTGGAGAGTGGCTCGTTTGGGAGCAAATGGGCGCTTTCACGATACCTGTCGAGAGTGAGCATCCCGTGCCGCCTGTTTATTATTATTCTGGAAAAGAGTGCTGGTAAGAGAATAACACAATCTGAATGAAAAGTAATTTCCTTGTTTTCCAGGCAAAAACTGATCAACAAAGACGAACAACGCCGCTCGCCATCGCCCAGTGTCAGCGATATGGAAGACATTGGAAGCGACGGAGAGGGCTACGCGTCTTCTTGTTGCGATTCGGAGACCGACATGGCTCTGGAGCCGTTGGTCGAAGAGATGAACGAATTCGAAGGATCGTTTTAAAACAGCACTCGCCGTCCTGGGGACACCAGAAGAGACGACTCTATTATCCCCCTTATTTACCCACACCCACACAATATTTTAGGTCATTTTCCCTTTTCTAGCATTATTCTGTCTTCCTTTATTCTGAACAGCTCTATCCTCGTGATTCATTTAACAACAAAATGTCTTTTTTTCTGTCTTTTCTAAAATTTTAATCCACTTTTCCACTTCACACATTTCCCTTTTCGTTGCTCTTTCGATGTTTCCCCCATTCTCTCTCACAGCGGAATTCCCATCCTGTTGACTTTTTGGGTTTTCCGCTGAAAATGTGTTGATTTCCGATAATGAAATAAAGTTTTGAAAGCGTTGAATTGATGAAAGTCTTCCTACAGATTTAAAGGCGCATGCGGAAAACGGCGCGGGTCTCGCAACGAATTGAAATTCGCGCTGCTTTTTTGAATTTTCTTGGCGAATTTTCAAAGTTTTTGCAACATTTTCTCACAGATTTGCTAGTTTTTTCGAAAGTTTTATGATTTCCACGACGAAATGGTCGTATTCAAGTACGGAATCCTTGTAGGAAATCAGTTACGAAGTAACGCCAGCGAGGTAATTCGTCAAACACGAAATCTCGAGCTTATTCTGTTTTTAGTGGCGAATTGCTATATTCGGAGCCACTGTCAACGAACACACATGCATTCTAGTCACCAGGAACTTGTTCAACTTTCTACCGGCGCTCGGAATCACTGTGAAATTGGGATTCTCCAGCGAGTGGAGCCAGATTCCGAATGTCATCGAGAAATGTCGAAACTACGAGTGGATTCGAGATGTGAAGGTTATCGATTCGACTGTTGTGGTATGGATTGGAACTTTACAATTTTAGAATCTAAATCGTTCCTTTTTCAGATCTTTGCAATTGTGCGCCTAACATCAGAACAAGTACAACGTGTTCCTCGAAAACGTGGAGTTTCCGAAGAGCAATCCACCTACTACATTATCGATAACCTCGAAACAGACTTCAAGGAGTTCTGCATTCCCAAATTCATCACGGATCGAGAGATTGCTTTCCGATCGAACCTACAAAAACCCAATCAGCCGCTTATCTACCGAGTGGGCATCATCTGGGATCCAACCACCTTTGAGAATGGACGAATTGTGAATTGGCGTTATCACCGAGACCATCCGATGGCTCCGATCTTCGAGTTGTACTACAGAGACGCCGCGCCGCCATATCTGGCAGAATCCATGGTATACGGAGCGCTTGAAGGACTGGTTATTGCCAAGAATGGAAACGATTCGTTGATCTGGTCTCCGAATATGGGATGTGCTGTGTTGGCGGCTGCTACTACTGCAGAGAGTCCGGAACTCGGAAGTGTCCACATGCATTTGATCAAGTGAGGATTTCTAAATCTGGAATTCTTGTCCACTACTGATCCTTTTCAGGCGAATGCTTCCTGACACCACATTCGGTTTCTCGTGCTCCTACGAGCTTGTCCCTGGCACAATCAGACACGAGTGGAACGATCTGAGGATTGTCGCTGACTCCAAGCACAACTGCGTCTATGTGAGCCTCTTTTTTTGTTATTCACTCTTAGAATTCGGGTTTTCAGCTTGAATGCAGCGGCGAACTGGCCCGTCTGCAGGAAAAAAGCGAGCAGAGAATGTGCATGATCGTTCCGCACATAGGAAAAGTCACCAGAGGCATGGAGATGATCCGTGATGGTCTGACGATCGGAAACAGGTACAGAATGCGACTCGAGTTTCGAAAAACTGAGATTGGCTTCGAACCTGTTATTGTTGATTTGCAGATGGTAATTGAATTTGGATGTCCATCTTTGATGCTTGAACGTTTCAGAATGACGAGCACGAAGTCAACTGCCGAATCGTGTACATCTCACCGAAACTCAAAACTTACTTTGCTGTTCTCGATTGTCTACATCCGAACTTTGAAAGATACAAGACTCACATCAATTTTATCATCATCCCATTTCGCACTTTGCTCTGTTCCGTCGACATGTATCCAGAAGACGTGCAACTCATGAAGGACAGCTTCACTGTCACTGTCCCGTAAGAAAAACCAGCTCATTTCATCTATTTTGCTCACAATTCCTTTAGAAAAATCGACGGGAATCAGAAAAACGTCGATGCGACTCATGTGAAAGGAGATTGTCTGGCAGCGCATGATGATATGTACAGAGTGATCCAAGGAAGAACTTGGGTGAGTGTTTCTGATCTTTACACTTAGAAACAGAATATACAAACTTCCAGCTCCGTACAGTGGTAACAATGGAGCGGTTTACTGTACAAGGACCCATCGAACTGCTGAGTACCCGACTGGCACAGAAAATAACCGATTTCAGTCGACTGTCCGAACGTTTCACCGATCGACAAACCTTTGCAGTCCATGCGCAATTGTAAGATCCTTTTGAATTTCCGATAGCTTTATTTGTCTGTTCAGCGCACTCGCTCCTACCAACAAACCAATGTTCCTGGTTCGCCACGTGGCTCTGACACTCATGAAGCTTCCGAGACTCGATGTTGGAGCTATTGGCCTTCTACCACCTCTCCGAGTCGTCTTCGCTTCACTCTTCCCATCTCCCCCGCCTCCTCCACCGAACGACGCAGTCCAACCGTCCTCTTCTCGTCGAGAGCTCTACAACGATCGAAACTCAACTTTGAACGCCACTGTGGATGATGATCGATCCGTCTCTCCGACTTTCTCGATTCAAACGATCCCGGAGGATCAGCACCCGTCAGCAAACGAATCTGCAATGGACAGGATGATTCAAGACTTTCCCACAATTCTCGAGGAATCCATGCAATCTCTACAATCAATGCCGTCAATTGCAACAACTTCGGAGCGGGAGGGACGAGAAGAAGTGACTCTGTTGGAACCGTTACCAGAGGAAGGCTCGGAGAACTCATCGATTCGCGGAGAAATCATCACTGAATCGTGCCTGGATCGCTCCTCGTCCACATCCTCCAGCACCAGACGATCCTCGTCGTCGGAAATGCAAACCGTCATCGAACGTCAGTCCCTGTTTGGCTACAATCTGAGTCGAACGAGTCAAGCGGCCGACACGCTATCCGTGACATATTCCGAGTCAGAACCACCCCTTGGATTCGGTCCGTCGAGCTACGTCCCTGCTTCACTTCCCCCTCCGAGATCGATAACGTACCGACGGAAACCGCTGAAGTTTGGAATCCGAATGGTGAAGCATCTGAATAACCACAACGAGATGCTCTATGATATTGTGTACAGGCATTCGTGAGTCTTTACAAAGAAAGAAGTCAAAATGAGAGATGTTTGACTTCAGAGAAACCCGTCCAATGTTCGTGGAGAATCTGTCTGCAGCCACGAATGCCTGGATGTCCCGACCAATTGGGACTGTGACGAGCACGAAGAAACGTCTCGTTTACATGTACGGCGTCGAAATGGTCGACTGCAGAGAGGCGAATAACCTCCGAAGATGTCCCTACGCCTACCTGGTCCGCTTCTACACAAGAAACTCGGATGTGGATCCGATGGATAGAAGCGTTGTCATGCCGTCTGGGTACTTCTTGTTATTCCGACCTGTTTACAGCAATTTGCTCGTTCCAGAGGTCTCTTCCCAGAACTACCACAACAGTTCAAGCTGGGAACGGCTTACAGTGCCTATCACTTTGTGTTCCATCCAGATGTAAGTTCTCGATAAGCCCGGTTGCCTCTAATATCAGTTTTCAGCGAATGGTGCGAATCGGTGGATACGCGAAAGACGTTGGCTGTGAGGGACTCAGATTGACACAGAACGGAGGAGCAGCTGCAGGCGACTTTGTGGTATCAGACAAGAAAGGGCATCAGTGGATGCGGATGGTGACTACCGGCGGTCGACCTGAAACGCCAGTCTTCCAGAGTGAGGTCTTTGAACTCTGGGATGATATGGATCATGATGGATACATCATTGTCGAGAAGACTCCATCTTTGGTAGGACATTGTGATGAATCTTGTGAATTGAATAAATACTTCCAGATGAAAGTCCTGGAGGCCCCGGACGCCGAAGCGTATGTGCAAACGCAGTACAAGTTCATGATGGAACCACTTGCAGGAGTGAGTCCCCCAGTCTCTCCTCCCAACTCTTCAACTTTTCCTTCCAGGGCCCTGTGGATGTTTCTCAGCTGAAACCCGATCATGACCCTCAATACAACATGATCGCCATGTGGAGAATGGTCGTCGAGTTCTCCGACACCGTCTTCCACCCAATTCTCGTCCAAAGAATCCCAGTTCGAGTGCCAACCCCACCAGCTCCGCATGAACGAGCGTTGTCTGTGGAGGAGAGAAGAGCCCAGATCGCCGAATACGGCTACTTCAAGACGATGGCTATCAATCAGAAGTTGGCTCAGGAACGGATGGATCGACTGAGAGCACTCGGCGATCCACGCGTCAAGCGGTTCGACGGACCAGCACTCGCACCGGAGATGGATCGACGAAATGTGAGTGGAGAGGAAGAGGATCCCGATAAGTTCTTGTTTCAGGTGCACGTCAATGAGAGACGCGAACTGATGATGAATACTTTGAAAAAGCTGAAAGAAGAGCTGGACACACTGCACGAGAAGCAGTATTTCGTATATTTCACTCATGATAAGCTCGATGAAATGTTGGCGAAATATGAGGAAATGCACGACGACAACCATCAGTATCAGTTCAAGAAACGGTATCTAGCCTCACCTCCTCTGATTTTCACGATCTTCTCATTTCAGAACCCTGTCTGTCGTCCTCGGCTGTAACATCCTCACCGATCTTCTCCTGAAAGGAGACGTGTACAAAGAGATGCACAGAGACGAATCGGTGCGAGACATGCTCAAAATGATCTCCGAATGTCTCGGTCTCAATTCCACTTACATCAAGAAAAGTGAGCCAGCTAAAAAATTGGTGAGAATTATGCATTGATGAAGTTTCATAAGAACAATATTTTCAGCTCCATTACCTGTACAAGAACAAATTGCACACCTACTTCTAATTCTTCCCATTTCATTTTCTTTTTTTTATGTATTGCATTTGAAATGCCCCGTATTGTTCTGTGTTCATGTCTCACAATCGAGTTTTTCCCAGTGTTTTTCATTATGATAAAAATCAGGCTCATACATATAAATTTTGGGACATGTAAAACGGTGCGAGGTAGTTATGATGGGATATTATAAAACTTTGGGTAATATCATGGTAACAATAATTGGGGAAGGGGGATCTACCATTGGTCGTCGCCCTCATCCTCATTGACAGCTTCGGCTTGCTCATTGATGCTGGAGAGCCAATCCGGAACTTCCTTCTCCGCCTCGACCAGAATGTTGACGAGACTTGGAATAATCTCTCTGTCGCTTTCCTCGTCGACGAATGCAGTAGAGCATCCAGTGAAACCAGCTCTGCCAGTTCTTCCGATACGGTTGACGTACTCGTCGAATCCGTTCTTGTCGGGCATGTCGTAGTTGATCACATGATCGAGGTTGGGGATGTTGAGACCACGGGCACAGACGTTCGAAGCAACCATGCATGTGTACTTTCCGCGACGGAAGTCTTCGAGAGTTTTGTCGCGATCCTCCTGATTCTGATGACTGTGCATCTGAAAAATATCACCATAAGATGTGTGAAGGGGTTAGAGATAACTGACCGCAATAGCACTGACTCCACTCTGCGAGAGGAACGTGGCGAGAGAGTCACTAAACTTGACCGAGTTGACGAAGATGAGTGTCTTCTCTTTGTCGATACGAGCGTCTTCGTTCTTGGTGTAGGTGTTCTCGTCCAAACCGATCAGCTTGCACAACTCTGGTCTTTTCTCCGATCTTGGAACTGGGAGAATGCGCTGATCAATCTTCACGTTGGCAGTTCCAAACTTGTTCACTTGGAGCATGGTGTAGCCCTCCTTCACGAACTTCGGGAGATCTTCACGCTGAAGGTTGTCAGAGAACGAAGCACTGTAAGATTATGATGTGTTCATATGGAATAACTAGAGTTGTCTGTACCTGAACAAGCACGTTTGAGAAGTGCGCTGTTCCGGAGGACCAAGGATCTTAGTAACCTCCTCTCCGAAATCGGTGCTGTCGACCATGCGGTCAGCTTCGTCCAGCACGACGAACTTCATTTTCTCGAGAGAGATATCTCCAGACTCCAAGAAGTCTTGAAGTCTACCCATTGTGGCGACCAAGATGTCCAGTTTCTGAAAAACAGAATAACTAAATACAAGATCATTTGTACAAAACCTGGAAACTGTTGAGATGCTGGAGATTGGCAGAGCGAGAGTATCCACCGAAGGCCAGTCCACACTTCAGTCCGGTTTCGAAGGTCAGCTGGCGAGCAGTGTTGAACGTTTGATTCGCCAATTCACGAGTCGGAGCAATGATCAGAAGCCTGAAAGAATACATAACTAATTGGTATGGAAAGCTATCCGAACCCTGGCGATGGCTTTTCATCTCGAACTCCATCGTGATTCGACAAGTCCTCAAGCAGCTTGGTAGTCAATGGAATCAGGAAGGCCACTGAAACATAATATTGCAGTTGTTGAAGCATGAACATACTGTACTCACGAGTCTTTCCGCAACCGGTGTGAGCACAAGCGACCACATCAGATCCATTGAAAATCGGGAAGAACGAGGCTCTCTGGATGGGAGTTGGTCTGTTCATCTTCATACGCTTCAAGTTGTTGTGCATCTCAGTCGGCAAGAGCTTGAATCCTTCGAACGAAGCCATATCGGGAACGATTGTGTCACCCATGGAAGCAACAACTTTCTGGTCGAAGTCGATGCGGCTGTCGTTGTCAACTGCATCATCGAACATGTTTTCCTCCTTGATGAAAGTGATGTCGTATGGCATGAGGATGTTTCCTTGCACTGAAAACCAAGTGGCTCGTTATGTAATACTTGTTTATAACTCACAGTCTCTTGGTCTCGTTGGACACTCGGAAGCCCAGTGACCTTCCTCGTTGCAGCGACGGCATGGTTCAGTCGGCTCCATACGAACTTTCTCGTTCGTGCACTCTTTCGCGAAGTGACCCTCTTGTCCGCAGTTGCGGCATGGTCCAGCGTTGGCTCTCGGCTCCGGGCATTCTCTCGACCAATGACCCTCTTTGTTACAGTTACGGCATGGAGTGGTCGGCGGCTTCGTGCATTCTCTGACCATATGTCCCTCCTCTCCGCAATTTCTGCAAGCACCAGTCGGCTTTTTGGGGTTCGGACATTCGTCTCTTCTGTGACCATCTTCTCCGCAGTTGAAGCATCCGCTTCTTCTCTCGCCTGAAAAGTATATAATTATAGACCTTGCATGCTAATTAAAAAAAACCTTGTCCACCTTCACCGCCAAATGGGTTCCCGGCTCCAGAATCGCCACCGAAACCTCCACCTCCGCCACCACCGAATCCTCCTCCACTGCTGCTTCCGAATCCTCCACTGATGTTTCCGAATCCTCCTCCACCGCTTCCAAAGGCTCCACTGCTTCCTCCTCCAAATCCGCTTCCACCGTTCGCTTTCGGTGGCTCGCCGAACTCTTTCTTAGGATTGCCGAATCCAGCGCTAGAAGATTCACCAAAAGCGGATTTCGCCGGTCCTCCTCCAAATCCTCCGGATTGATTCACTTGTCCTCCGAATCCGTCAGACTTTCCACCAAATCCAGAGGATTGTTTCGATTCTCCGAATCCAGATCCCTTCGATGATCCGAAGCCACTCGATTGCGCAGGAGCTGCAACAAATCCACTAGACGGTTTGGATTCACCGAATCCAGATGATTTTGATCCACCGAAGCCGTCGGATTTTCCACCGAATCCACCAGATGTCTTGGACTCTCCGAATCCAGACGATTTCGAACCTCCGAAACCATCAGATTGTTGCGGCGCTCCACCGAAACCGTCGGATTTTCCACCGAATCCACCAGATGCCTTGGACTCTCCGAATCCAGACGATTTCGAACTTCCGAAACCACCAGATTGTTGCGGCGCTCCACCGAATCCGGTCGATGGCTGAGAGTTTCCGAAGCTAGATGGCTTTGATTCTCCGAATGCAGATGGCTTTGATCCGAATCCACTAGAAGACTGAGTAATTCCTCCGAATCCGCCAGTTGGTTTTGCAGTTCCGAATCCAGTGGTTTGCTTAGACTCGCCGAAGTTCGACGATCTCGGGGCTCCATAACCTTCGGTTCGCGACTTTGCTTCACCAAATCCGCTGGATGTCTTCGATTCTCCGCCAAAACTGCTGGTTGGATTAGATGTTCCGAATCCGGTGGCTGGCTTCGCACCTCCGAATCCACTGGCTGGCTCCGATCTTCCGAATCCGCTGGCTGGCTTAGTTCCGAATCCTGTCGATATTGGTTTTTGAATCGTCGCACTTGGCCCTCCAAATCCAGAAGATTGAGTCGTGTCGGTAGGTGGCTGCATGAAAGAACCGCCAGAACTTTTGGCGACTGGGTCACTTCCAAATCCAGAAGTTCTCTTCGTGAAGGCCGATTCGTTTTGGCTTGAGCTTCCACCAAAACTCGACTTTGGCTGCTCAGTCGGCGTTTGTCTACCGAAACTCGGTTTGGTGACGGCCGCGTTCGATCCGAAAGAACCTCCAGCTTTCTGTGCAGAAGACCCGAAAGCTCCTCCTCCAAATCCAGAAGGCTTCAAAGTTGTCTCAGTGGTGGCCGGCTCTCCGAAAGTCTTGGCGACTGGAACAGTGAACGCAGCAGCATTCGGCTTGGCAAAGTCGCCTCCTCTGCGGGAAGATGCAGCAGATTTGACTTGTGGTGGCAATCCGATAGTCTTCGACTGTTTATCAACTGGTGGAGCTGGAGACATCTCTCTGAAAATAAATGTCAATGAGTATGATTTATTAACAAGAAAATACCTCGTCGGTGAACCGAAATCGAGCGTTTCGTCATCTTCGATGTCCTGGGTAACCGGCTTAGCAAGCTGAACTCTAGTCGGTGGCGGCAACTTCAGATCGCGCTGCTGTAAAACGAAGAATTGAACAAATGAAAAACTCATTTTCGAACTTACAACAGCTGGCTTCGGAACACTTGGAGCCTTGACCTCCGTCTTCTTCACGGGAGTGCTTCCCCATCCATCATCACTACCACCGTCATCAACGGTAACGACTTCGATGGCTTTCTTGGTCGGCAGAGCAGTCGGCTCTGGTTGCTTTTCGACGATCTTCGGCGCCTCTTCCTTCTTCGGGACGACAACTTCCTGCACTTCAACTTGTTTCGGTGGCTCCAGAATGACCTCTTTTTGAATTGGAGGCGGCGGCGGCTCGACAACTTTTTCAATGGTAGCTTTCGGCGGGCTCGCGGTGACTTTCACGTCATCGTCCACTCCCCAACCGTCGTCGGAGAAACTGAAAAAGGCATTATTGCAGTGTTCTAAACGAAGATTTCAAGAAATCTTACCTCATTTTGCAAGAATTTAGTCAGATAAATCTGAAATTAGTGGTTGATATCACAAGAACACTGTTTGTTTCGCGACCTCGTTTCCCGCCAATTCCCAAAATTGCGCGGCGCCACTGACCGGGTCTCGCCACGAAATCTTAAAGGCGCATGGCCGCTTTTGAAAGCCCGGAAAAGTCATTCGTTTTTGAACTGATTTTCCGTCGTGGGTGGTCCTTTTTCTCCATTTTTCTCTGTTCAAATCCTAAATTTCTCTCCAATTATTTTGTTTTTCAGCCAAAAAACGATAACACTGGCTCCAATGAAACAAACGCCGACAAAAGAAAAAACACCAAGAATTCGAACCATGTCGCACATGTCTCCGGAAAAGCCGCGAGATTTTACTCCATTGTAAGCTTCCCGTCTTCAAATATAATGTTGTTTTTGATTTTTGCAGCCGCGGATACTATGCACCTGGAAGACTGTCACAATCGGAGAGAAAACCGCATTTCGAGGCGCCCGCGACCAGATCATCATGCAGAAAACGGCTGAGAGTCGCTTCCACTGAAAACATCAACAAGGAGAATCAAGATGACATTTTGGGCAGTACCAGCGGCTTGACTGAGTATGAAGACGCCATAGAAGACATAGAAGAGCAGGAGACCGTGACAGAAGAGATCAGGTCGGATGAAACTGTGCATGCTTTGACGGAGAGCCTAATCAAGTTTTTCTACGAGGGAGTCTACCCAATTGATGCTCAGTTCGTCGGAGGAGAGCTCTCCATCATGAAGGGAACTCAGGAATCTGCAACTGTAAGTGTTTTTGATCTTTATTAGTTCAACATTCAACTTTCAGCGAATCAACAAGAAGTTCCAAATCATGAAGAAGCTTGGCATTCTGGTAGGATGTGGTCTGGATAGTCATTGTGAGCAAAACTAATCAAAAACGCTCAATATTCTCTTGATTTTCAGTCCGTATGCTTGAACCCGGTTTCGAACTCTGGATGCTCGTCAGAGGAACCCCGAAATCTGTGTTTGGAGCGTCCACCAAGGTCATTCCCGAGTTGGCCAACATTCAGAAACTTGCTTGGTAAATTGCAAAGCTTACAACACTCCGAATATGTCCATTTTGCAGCCCTCAAGACCTCCTGGAATCCGCGCAACGGGCATTCTTCATCTCCATCCTTCAATTGCTCCCAAACCGTCTTGTAGGTGGAAGAGAGGTTCTGCTGGATGCTTTCGAGAATTGTAAAGAAGTGAGTTTAATCTAGAATTGAAAATTTTAACGTTCTGATTGCAGGAGAAGATGACAAAGTTCTACGAGTTCTTGAAGAACATCCGGTTCCAAGTGAGCACGAGCCTTGCAACAAGTGAGAAACATCTTGGTTTCATAGTGTAAACTTCGAATTTTCAGTTCCAATCGCCTGGGCAGTTCCTGATTCCTCGAATAACACCGAGAAGATAGTCGCAGAAGAGATTCGCAACACCATGCAACTGTGTGGAGACAATCAACTGATGGCTCTGGAGCAAAAGCAACCCGGCTTCACAGAGGCCTGGAAACAAGATTTGGGTGTGGCTGCCAGTGCGAGTTTGAGCAAATTGATGGACGAATTGCTCGAGTATAACTCTGATTTCTAAACTTGTGTCTGTTCTATGATTTTATTCTTATTTTTATTTCGCCTGTCTCTGTATTTTGTATTATTAAATGTCAATCTCTGTTGTAGTTTTTCCATCCCACCACCTCCAAATGATAACACCCATTCAGAAAGGTTGCGAAAATCGAGGGAAACTGTCGAAAGATGCGCGTCGGATGATAAACGGTACGGCGTCAGCGAAAGTCGGCGACCTGCGCGACGCAGTCGGGTCACGCTTTTTTGAAACGAAGAAAGGGCAGCGATGCGACGGCGACGAAGAAGATGTTCGAACGGGTTTGCCGCCCCGACAAGGAAACATTTGAACGCCCGCGCATTCAACATGTGCACGTGGAGGAACACGTGATGCCAACACTTTATCTGCCTAATCTCCCTTCCCTTCTTCCACTTTTTCTTATCAGCAAGCACTCCATATATAACATTACCTATTGCTTCTTCTCGTTTTCCAAAGTGTCACTTGATGTTCTCATTTTGTTGTGTGTGAAAAAGAGAAACCCACCACCACCGATGGAGGGACGCCGAGAGATGCGAGTGGCGGAAGAGGCGGACAGAAAAAGGAGATACATGTCAATATTTATTTCAAACTGCCTCGTTTTCGTACACTTTTTCGGCGAGCGCGCGCCTCCGTCGATGCCGCCGAAGAAGAAGGTTTTTTGGAAAAGGACACGTCGGAGAGGATGATTCGACGATGACGTGCCGAATACTCGAGTGACCACAGCTTATTTTATTAGAAAAACGGGAAACAAGCAAACGCGCTCCATTGAACATTGGGGGTCGCGGGGTTTTCTAGGCCACTAGGTGTTTTGAGGAGTTTTTGAATGTTTGGTTATGCTAAAAGAAGAGGAATTAAACGAGGAACATCTTCTTAGATAAAAACAACTGTTTTTGGGTTCGATGGCCGGTATACCGCGGTAGAAAAAGTAGGCCCGAACACTGTTAATCCGATTATTCAACTGGCTAATTGTTTCCTTTATTCAGTTGATATAATGTAGTTTAAAAAGTTAGAATGATTGCAAAAAACCAGTTAAAACCGGTTCTCTCCAAATCACCTTGAAACAAGCTATGGCCGAACTTTTGCAAAACTTCGGCCACCGCCGTTCCTGCTCGGGTACACTTTTTGAACGTGGTTTTTGATCATCTAGAAAAGCTGCTAGATCATGTTTGTCAACTGCGTACAAAAAATAAAGACTAAACCCCGCCCACTCCACTTTTCCTCTCGGGGCCGCCGAGGCCGAGCTTCTGCAAAACTTCGGCCACGCACTTTTCCACCCTGGTAGGCAAGTTTCGAAAGAGATTTTGACTGGAAGTTGCAAAATAAAGCTTTATAAACTGATTAAAACCAAAGTTCTATTGAGTTCAAGGCTCTGAACACCAATCCCGGCTGTGGCCGAAGTTTCGCAACTTCCTTATCACTCATCTGAAGAAGTTCTTGATTATACTAATTGATAAATGAGTCATCTCTTCCCATTGTTCCATAATGTCAACGACTCTATCTGGTCCTTCAAATGATCAAAGTATGTGTCGTGAGTCCTTATCACGTTCCCATTGCTATCACCCTGTTTCAAAGTTTTCGTTCCATCCCAAGTGGGCCCCTCTCCTTCCTTTTTCACAATGTTATCATAAAAACGAGGAGACGTGGTGCGGCGGGGCAGAAGGAGAGGGGCACACCGAGGAGGAGAGGAGATTCTCGACTTTCTTTGGCGCGACGATGCAAAATTGCGGGCCGTTGTCTGTCTCTGGCTCATTGCCAAACGCGTGCAACCTGTTGTCCTTCTCGCCGCGATGTCTGAGTCTCCTCGGATCGCATCGCGTCTTCCTCCATCGCCTCGCCGCGCTCGCACAAGACCCCCGTCTCTCTCCCCCTTCCATCTCCTCACAAATAACACCAAAGTGAAACACAGGCCGATGCGACGACCGGGGCTGGTGTCTTTCTTCTTTTCTCTCTCGGCGCTTCGCACTGCAGCCAGCAGCCAGCAGGCGACCGCAGCGCACGACCGCAGCGCGTCGCCTCGCCTTCTAATCGTTATTATATTCACTACTATTGGAAGACACCCCGGCTTCTCTGATCTCTCCGTCTAGGTTCCCAGTCCCTTGTTCGTTGTGTCGAGCACGTCTGCGTCTCCTCACATTGCCGCTACACTCGTCATTTCGCCTCGCCATCGGCCCTTGACATCCGTCTTTTTGTGGGTTTCCTTGAAAAGCTTGTGCCTTCTCATCCCATCTCATAAAAAACACCCAGTAATTTCCATTCAATTCTTCATTATCCCTTCCTTTAGCGGCTCATGCCAACTTTTCTCAAAACCATTGTGCGCCGCCCCGAAACGCCCCGAAAACAAACCGAACGCTCATTAAATCCATTCAGGAAATCATTAATTAGACACTTTATTACCTCATTAATTATTAATTTATCACTCTTAATCCACTCATTTTTTTCGCAGCTTCAATTACATTACATTTTTATCGATTTTCAGCGTTCAAATTCCTTCAAAAAACTCCCGAAACTCTTTTGAAATTGCGACCGTTCGAAGGTCGCACGAGATGGTCAAGTAACGAAGACAGCACCGTCGAGAATGCACGGAGCCGGCGAGCAGCAGTATTTATACGGCCGGAGTGATGAAGTACGTGATGTTCAGCACCTGGTTGTGTTCTTTTCATGGAACACAACATTCATTCTGAAACCTTATTGTGTGTGTTTACAATCTCCTCAACGAATTCTGGAACATTCGAAAAGTATCATGTGTATGTAACTGTGCGCGCGCACGAGGATCATCAATGGCCATGCGACTAATTGAGGCGCAAAACAAACTTTGAGGTGTTGAAACACAATGTTTTCCGAGTCATCAATCACGCAAAGGTCATCGGGCGAGCCTCGTGACGTCATGATGCATGAACTTTTGAATCTTCCGGGAGTGTCTGGCTGACTGAAATTCCAGCATTTCACAATACCAAATGCCAACTACTAAACGAAACATTTCGTAAATATTATCATGTTCTGTTTCCTCATCTCTTCCCTCATTCATTTTGTTCCATTTTGACTCGGAATTGCAAAATTTTCGAATTTCCGATTGAATCCAATCAACAAAAACACTTTGTTGGGCGAGAGAGTGAGAGATCTCGTGATGTCATTCCTTCGCGCCTACGTGCTCTCTTTGTCTGGGGGAATCTGAAAAAAGTGTCTGTAAACAGAATTTCAAGGTTAGCAAGCAGGCGAAGAGGCAAAAACATTATAACATTCCAATTTTGTTTTGAAAAGTCTCAAAGATCTCGGGCTTTGGTTTTGCAAAACGAGAGAGCTTATTGTTGCATTGGTGTCTAAGATTTCCACAGCAAGAGCGCGGCCGAGGTTTCGCAGAAGTTCGGTCGCGAGTTTAGAAGTAGTGTAAGAGCTTGTTTTGCAGCTGTTTTTGGTTTCATATGAGCGAAAATAGTTCAATACAACACATTGATAAACTGCTATTCAAGAATAGTTCAAACTTTGCCTCCGAGTGCCAATTCCAGCTGTGGCCGAAGTTTTGCAAAACTACGGCCCTGGCTCTTCCTATTCCTGGAACTTGTCTAGTTACCATTTCAAATAGTTCAATACACTTTACTGATCAGCTACTATCCAAGAACGATCTTAAATTTGCCTCCAGTGCCAACCCTGGCTGTGGCCGAACTTTTGCATGCAAAACCACGGCCCCCATAAACCTTTACCCATAACATCATCTTTAGGAGATTTCAAAATAACTGCTAACAAAATAACTATAAATAGAGTTCCTCAAACGGAAAAAGGAGAAGTCATGAGACACACTCTTCCTTCCCCACATCGTCTCCTTCTCTGCCGCCACTCAATTCTTTCTCGAAATGTGCCCCCTTCTTATAATTACGAAAACGCTTCTGCTCTCTCGCTCTTTCCCTTCTGACTTTGCTTTCCCGAAGCATATAGTGTTACTACTCATTATGCGCTATGACTTGTCATGACGTAACGCAAGGCTCTCTCGGAAGGAAGGACCACCTGCACTGTGGAAGGAAAGTGTCCCCGCGCGGGTCTCGCCCAGGGCCTAATCTGCACTCTAATCTCTCATTCCGATGGTTATCTTGGTCGCATCTGCAGTACACGATCCCCGTTTTCTCGTTCTTTCCCTCTCACTAACTCATCTCTCTTTTTTGAATGATCCGCGTGAACTAATTGCTACGAGAGACCTGGTCCGTTCTGTCTTGCTTGACCCGACGACCTAACAGTCCCCGTGTACAGCGCAAATATTGGTTTATGTAAATAAGATCTGATTTAGATTTTGCATTGCGTTGCGATGAATTGAATCAATAAGGTTTTACCAGTCGATTTTCCAGCAACCATCCACCTCCTCGCAACACAACAACGGTGCTCATTTGGCTCCGCATCAGTCCGGCGGTCCGGGCAGTGTGATGCGTACGCCGACAATGTCGGCAACATCCACATCCACCACAAACACTCGTCCGAACCTTGTTCGGATGGGTGAACCTATTAAAATCGGAGACAACATTCTGCAGCCGGCCGGAACCTTGGTGTTCTCTCAGGGATCCGGGAGCAATTGGGCTGCAGGACAGAGGGTTTTGGTTCATGCCAATAATCATGCAGTGAGTTTTTTATCTTGTTTGTAAATGTATCTTGGACACCTCTTTGTCTCTTTTTGAATCGTACATTTTTATCATCGTTCTTCATTGTTTCCTTTGCTCCTTCTTAATCAGAAAAAAGAGAGACCATCGAAAGAACGAAGTGGTAACATGCAGGGCTGGGCGCGCTTGACTATAACTTTTGAAAGACTCAATCAATTGATTTGAAACTTTGTCAGCAATTTTTCATTGGTTATATCTAAAAGTTTGCCAAGTTTCATACAAATTGATCAGCTCCTCAGAAAACTACAAGCATCGAAATTAGCCGCATGTTTAGCTCTGGTAATAGAGAGCTGGATATGCATCGGTTGCGTTTGATCAATCATAACTTTTGGTAGAGTTTGCCCATTGTTCTAAAACTTTGCCAGCAACTTTATCTTAATCATATCTCAAATTCTGCAATGTTTCATTCAAATTGATCAACTCCTCTCAAAACTACAAGCCTCGAAACTAGCTGGCTGCATACCCAGCCCTGTTTCTCAAGATTAAGAGTACGCCTCGAGGCGTCTTTATTTTTACTCTCCGACAAATTCCCCAGGGATTTTGTCACCATGGCAACGGATAGCTCTCTCCGTTGCCTCATCTCACCTCATCTCATCTCTACCGCTATATACAACATTGCTATTGCAGGTTCTCCAAGCCAACCTCTTTCCGATTGTCACACCACAAACTTCCAACTCTTCTTCTTCTTCTAGTTGGTATCAGCCAGTTTCCACGTCTTCAAACGGAGGAATCATGTCAAATTCCAACACGACTGCGTCATCAGCGACTCCAGATTCCGGGATACAAAGTGTTCCGACGTCTCCGCCGAGTCCGAGCTACGCAATGTCGCATGAGCAAGAAGATGACGAAGAGGATGACGACGACCCGGCAGACTTCACAGACATGCCCAAGTTGAAGGCAGTGGATGAAGAGGATTGTGATGATGCTCCGTCGACCAGCATGGGCATGTCGTTCTCTTATGACACCCCTGGCCCCAGTACTTCAAGTTCCATGCCTTCAGCCCTTCCTCCTCAAGAAGAGCTGAATAAAATGAACGCTGAGGACTTTTTCTCATTGTCCATTGCAAGGAATATGGAGCCAGATGAGATTGTGAGAAGATTGATCGAGTTTGATCCGGAGAAAGCTGCGTCAATTGCTGCTCTTATCAAAAAACGATGCGCAGAGGAGTCGAAGAACTCGAAGAAGAAAAAGGAGATGGAAGCAGAGGTGTCATCAACGACTCCAACGACACCGAGATCCAGAGGAACGAGGAAACGGACAAAGTGCACTCGGAACACCAATTCTCCAGATGTCACGACGAGCACCAACTTTTTGGATGAGCCTAGCACTTCCACTTGTGCAGAGGATCTGGAACCAGTGCCGGAGAGAAAGAAGAGAGGAAGGAAACCGAAGAAGAGGAACTTTGAGGTGGAAGATGATGGAGGTGTTGAGAAGAAGCCAAAGGTGAGTATTTTGAAATTAAACTTTAGTAATAAAGCAGTTCATTTCAGTACGAAGCAAGTCCAATCGCAACTCCTGAACCCACAACATCCCGTCCACAATCTGCAATGACCTCCTCTGCTGCAACAGACCCAGTTCAGTTCCGGATACGAGTCCGTGAAATGATGGATAGACAGTTGGAACAACTGACTCAAACAATGTCTGGAGACATGACAGAACTCCGGTTATCACATCACGTGGTCAAGCCGGTTGGTGGAAAGAGGAAAGAGTCGTTCTTCCGACAGTTGAAGGCGCAGAGCAAGAAGATCAAGAAGGGACAGTTTGGAAAGAGGCTGAGGATGTTTATGACTGAGGAAGAGATTCAAATGGAAGATGGAGACATAAAGCCAAAGGATATCAAGGATTTCAAAGTGGAAGACGTCACAAAGGTTCGAAGTCGTCTGCCATCTAGAAGATCTCGAGTTGAAGACTCTCCTGAAGTTGTGTTCGACGTGGAAGGAAAGTTCAACGGAGAGTACTACGAGATTCCGAAGAGTGTTCCGTTCTCAGAAGCCATTGTTCCTCTCTGGAGAGCGCCAAGTTTGACCTGTGGATGCACAAAAGGAGCCTGTACTTCTGATATGGACTGCTTGAACAGAGCCCTTCGAGTTCAGTGTAACAGTGACTGCACCCTGCCGTACTGTGCAAACCGAAGGTTCTGGAAAGAAGACAACAGCAAGCTTTGTTTGTCGACTGGCCCCAAAACGAAGCGGGTTTTGAAGACCAAAGTTGCGAGAAGAGCTGGAGACTTCCTTGGCGAATACGCAGGAGAAGTTATCACGAGTGACGAAGCACAGAAGAGGTTTGAAGGCACTGAAGACAACAGGATCATCGCCATTGGATCCCAGCTTTTCGTTGATGCAACAACTCGTGGAAATCTTGCAAGATTCGTGAAACATTCCTGCAAACCAAACTCTCGGTTAGAAGTCTGGTCGGTTAATGGGTTGTATAGAACTGGAATCTTTGCACTTGTGGATCTCGGAGCTAATGTGGAGATCACTGTGGACAAGAGTGGATTGATACCTTCAAGCCGACCATGTCTATGTGGAGTTCCGGAATGCAAGAAGACAATTAGAGGAGTTAGAAGAGCAGTTCTAGAAAAGGAAGAAGATGTCGTGAGAACCCGCCGTTTCTTGACAAGAAACCCCAGAAAAGTGAAGAGAAGTGCTCGGAAATCCGGTCTACCCGCGATCCTTTCTGTCGAGGAATCTCAACCCGCTGACCAAGTTCTGCAAATGAAGAAAGTCCTTGCTGCTTTCTCGTTCCGTGTCCGTAATGTTGATGGAACCCTGGACCGTTCAATGCTTCCGTACTACTCATTGGTGTGTCGATTCTTGAAGCAAGCCACTGCTGACTCTGATCCAGCTGAATTCGTGGGTTTGATTCGCAACTGGCTGAAAGTAATTGACGATGATGATTTGGAGAGAGCCTTTGTGTAAGATCTCGATGTTTCTATCTGTTTCAATGTGTTGTTTTTCAGTGCAATCGTCTCTCACTACTTGTCACCGTCACTTCTGACCAAGAAGCCCAAAGAGAATGCTCCACGAGCTCGAGCACCGTCAACTTCTTGTCAATCCCCGGTCCCACCAAAGCGAGGTGAAGCCGATCTTTCCTACCTGGATTCACAGTATCCCGTAAGTCATTTCGCCTTCATAACTCTTCTGACTTTCATCTTTAGATTGGCTCCTATGACCCAGATGATGCTTGGGAGACATATCGAGCCAATGCCAGCGACAATGCCGTTCGATGTGTCTGCGGAGCTCTCGACGAAGATGGTGAAATGGTACAATGCGACGATTGTCACTTCTGGCTCCATATCGACTGTTGTGACTATGTAAACGACGGTGAAACTGAGGAATACACTTGCTTCTTCTGTACCGGCAAACCAACCCATCGCCCTGCTCACGATGTCATCTTGAAGTCTGATTTGGAAGTTCGATTCGCCCATTGCGACTACTACCGTGCCTTGATGAACCGTCGAGGGATTCAAGTTCGTCTCAATGAGACTGTCTATGTGAACAAGGTGCCACCGGAGGATCACAAAGCTCTGCTTAGAAACCTTCGAGAAGCAAAGAAGGGAGCAAAGTACACCAAAGAAGTCAACAAAGCTCTCTGGCCACCTGCACCAACAGACCCTCTACCCCAAGAGATCATAAGTCGCCGAGAAGTTCGTATCTTCCGAGTAGAACGTCTCTTCGTTTGCCCTGGCAACCATCGCTTCGTATTCGGCTTCTTCTATTCATGGCCACACGAGAACTACGTGGATCCCAGTCGTCTTTCCTCCAAGAAAGAAGTCTTCGGAACTCCGTACTACGAGACTCTTCCGTTAGATGAAGTCGTTGGAAGATGCTTGGTTGTGGACACTCCAACATGGAGTAAAGGACGTCCGAAGGTTCCGAAATACAAGGAGGATGACGTGTACTTGTGTGACATGCAATTGGCGAAGAATCAGAGAATGTTCGAGAAGGTCCCGGCAAAGAACAGCTACCCAATCAACATGCAGCCGTACGTCTTCACAAAGTTCTCTCAGCCGAAGAAGGTGGTCAGGAATTATAAGGTTAGTATTTTTATTGTCTGTTCCTCAATTGCTGCACACGCGGACTCGGCCACCCACATCAAAAAGTTTGGTGGTTCACCGTTTTCGCCCTTACTTTGCTTGTTTTTGAACGTTTTTCTAAAACCTTTTTTGAATACATTAAAATCACAATTATCTTGATGTTTTTACAAAAAAGATTGAGAAAAATGGTCAAAAATGAGCAAAATGAAGGCAAAAACTGTGAACCCTTGAATTTTTGTTTTGTGTGGCCGCGCCTCATAGCGACCGCGGCTGCGTCCTCGAGTCGTAGGCAGCAATTGACGGACATCAACACCAGCTTATAAACGGTATTTATCAACTCTTTTATTTACAGCCAAACGACCCAACAACTCCATCTCCAAAGCCTCCAAAAACGCCATCCATCCCTCTTCACCCTCCTGCTCCATCTCCATCTCAATCTCTCAAGACAGACTCCAAAAAGCTCTCCCAACAGAACATTGCGTCGGTTCTCGACAAGATTTGTGCTCTTCAAAAGCCCTAATCCTATGTACATCTCCCCCAGATATCAGTTAGTAATAGTTCACGAGTTGTGGTCCTCTAATCCGGTGACGCGCCGCAACCTCTCTCTTACTGCTTCTCTCGTTCAGTATCCCACATGCCGCATTGCATTCTGATTGTCTTGTGCCAATTCAATTCCCTATTCATATACCCATTCCCAAATGCTTCTCCTTACATCCATTGTCTCCGGTGTTCCAGTTATAACTCACTGTGTAGTCGAAAGGACCCCTTTCCCTCCCAACCTAGATCAATCATTTACGGTTACGCAGTTCCCTTCCCCTCTGATTCCTGTTACTTTTCCATTCATCCCGTCAATTTGCATCTTTTACAGTTAAAAACGCTTTTAAAACAGAAAACCACCCCTCTCTTGCATACCTTCTTCTTCTTGTCACTTATCATCCAATCTAATCAAAACTCTGCATTGTTGCCTTTTTCTCTTTGATAATAAATCAGTTCATTATACATTCACCGTCTAGCGAATGCAAAATTTCCCCAACTCGAAAACCCGATCTGTCCCAAATTCGTCCACTTCTTCGTCATACTGTACTCGGTGGCTTCTGCGAGAGAAGAGGCATAGTGCATTTCGGATGGGTTTTCGGGGTTTTGGAACTCGTAGATTGGAAGGATTTCTTCAAGGCAACGACGGGCAGATGATTCTTCACGGAACACGTAACCGGCTCTTCGGACGGCCTGAAAGTAGATAGTCTCAAGCTCTCAACAAATGAGATTCGGGCAAAGAAGACTAGAGTTTATGGGTCTATTGTCTGTCCGTCAATCGGTGCCCTCGAGTTCATGGCGCCGGGCGGCGGTTTACCGTTTTCGTCTTTATTTTGCGTATTTTCAACCATTTTTCATAAATTTTTTTGTAAAAAACTTTTGAAAACACAAATTTCTAATAGTTTTCACAAAAAAGTTTAAGAAAAAATGTCGAAAATCATTCTTATAAAATAAAATTCACGTGGTAGCTGTCTGTCTCTCTGTTTGTTTGTGTATTTGTCTGTCCGTCCGCATTTCTAAAAAAGATTCACGTTTTGCTTTTTTACACGTGAACTTGGTTCGGACGCCGTAGGCGGCCCACCTGTGACGGCGTAGCCGGCACCAGTCAAAAACCGCCTAGGCCGGCTCAAACCAAGACTGGATGCCGGCGAAGCCGGGCAGACAGGCTTGTGAGCAGAATAAAGACGAAAACGATGAACCGCTGAAATTTCTTGTTTTGTGTGGCCGAGGGGGCAGGCCGTCGCGGACACGGACTCAAAAGCACCGATTGACGGATAAACAATATTGGTTTAAAGTTTATGATAAGGAAAAGATGGGGCTCTAGACTGATGGATTGTTAGAGGATCAATAATAGAGATCCGACGGCTGAGAGGAAAACGGGCAGTCATGGTGTGCGTCCATTAGGTAAGAGGGAGAGGGTCTCGGGCAGCGCAAAGACAGGAAATTTTTAGAAAATCTATAACAAAGAGTCGTTAATCTTTGGTAAGGAAGAAATGGATTCTGGTCTACTAAAACATCAGAAAATCTATCATTAAGGCCTTTCAGTTACCTCTTCATTGTCCTCCATCTGTTTCGTTGTCCTCAACCTGTACGCCTTGGTTTCTGGGTTGTATATCTCGTACAACAAACTCATTTTTCCACAAGCATCAGCAATCACAGTGACATTTGTGGTCTGATCGATAAGCGACACGTTGAACACTTTGTCCAACTTGTAGCCAGTGAGATACTTGTTGTTTTGAAAAGAGACTGTGAATGCTGTGAGGTTTGCCGTGTTTTTGACGCGGATGATTGGTCGGAGGGTTATGGGGATCTTGTTGAAGACAACGTTTTCATAGGGGCGGATCGCGTTGAAAGGGTATTTCACTGTTCTCTTTGGCTCTGCGGCATCAAACAAGTACCCCAAGATCTTCGTCGGCCTCCAGAACAGTCTATCCTCATTCCACCGCGCCTTTTCCACATCTTCATTCGATGTTACATATCGATACGCCAACAGAATCGGAGAGTACATCTCGACGAGAGCTCCATTCGCAGTTCCACAGTATCCAGGCCATGAACCGACATATCCAGCTTCATCGAGAATCTCCATCGTGTCATTGTCCTTTACATCATTCCAGATAGCGAGACGAGGGGATCCGTTTACTTTGACATGGAAGATTTGGGTGAGTTGAGGGCAGAGAGTGTCAATGACCTCGCAGTCAAGTTCAGGTGTTGCTAAGCCAAAGTTAGAGATGGAAGGAGAAGAAGAGTTGATGGAAGAGTAACCGGAGTATTCTGAAAGGTTGAATGTGAGAAAAAATGTTTTGAATGGCTTGAAACTCACTAAAGTACCCATTGATACTGTCATCCGTAAAGTAGAGTCTTTTGTGATTCGCTGGGTTCTCATTAAACTTCAATGGTAGTACAGTCAAAGGGAAACTGCTCTCCAAGGCATTGGCTGTTGAGATGCAGCATAAGAGGCAAAACAGAAACGTTGCTACCATTGGTGGTTTCGAACTGCTGGTTTCCAGCTTCCGGTGGAAGCCTTTTCTCTCTCTCTCTCCTTCCCCGATTATTGCCTCGTTTTATCATGGTTTTATCACTTTGTCGTCGCCTGTCCTCCCGAAACTGCGCTCCCGCTGACACGTCACTCTCGGGGAATTCCCGGATTCAGTGGATCAAGAGGCAGAGTTCTAACTTGCCCAGATGATAGAGACGAGGAAGAGGGGTTGTTCAACTTTGAGAGTTCTCCTGAAGGCTTTGGGTGGATTGGGTGTATCGAACATTGCATAGCTGGCTTAGTAGTTCGGTCATCGCAAGACTTAGACCGCGAGGTGCATAGACTGTCCCCCTCGTCGGATGGGTTTCATTGGTTGGTTTTTGAAAAGAAAAAAGAGGAATAAAGACTTTATTCAACGTTTCTAATCAGTTAGGGTGAGAAAATGACGGATCGCAAGTCGGGGAACTCGTCTTCGAAAGCGATCGTCTCATCGGACGGCTTCCTCCTCGCCGGCGACTTCTTCTGCTCCTCCACCGACGAACTCTCCGTTTCCTGATCTTCCTGTCGCTTCTTGAAGTTCTTCAGACGGAATGCTTGCAGTCGGGACCAGTAGAACTCGGCGAAGATGATGATCATGACGGAGAGACCGATCTGAATGGCCAGGATACCGAATCCATTCGCGTCGCACTGCTTTCCACGAGCGATTTTCTGAAAGAGAACATTACGAGAGTGTCAAGACACTGTTACTCACCGCTGCAACCGACAGGGACGCCACAAACGGGAGAATGAGCTGTAGCATCTGCGAACAGCACACCGCCACCCAGCACGGCGTCCACCGATTCAGAATCTTGTATCCGGAGAGATAGGCGTAGAGGAAGACATGGGCGGTCAGGTTGAAGAACACGATCCATCGGTGAATGGCGAAGGTGAGCGAGTAGAAGGTGAAGGCGTAGGAGAGTGAGAGGAAGTGGTGGACGATGTGGATGGAGAGAGGGCGACGACCGTCGTACAACAGAATCATCGTTTCGAGAAGATCCGTGATCTTGGTGAGTGTCCAGAAGAAGACGACGGTTCCAGAGAGCGGGCCAGTGTAGAGTGAGTCGGATTGACAGACCGAGTAGTGCCAGCCACGGTAGATACTGAGAAGCACGTCGGGGATGAGTATGACGCCGAGGAACAGTTGGAAGAGACAGTTGTAGTGGTACCAGTCCTTGAGATACGACTTTTGTGGATTGTGTGATGGTCGGAGGTTGAATGCCACGATGACATAGATGATTCCGAGTAGATGGACGGGGAGGAAGGAGAACGAGATGACAGATGAGAACCACGAGTAGGGGAACTGAAAAGAGAATGAGAAAGGAGACCAGAAACCATCTTACCATTGAGTCTTTAGTTGTTTTCGAGTAGAAGCTCAAGTCGAAATGAAGGGAGATTTCCACTGAAGAGCTTTTTTTATAAAGTCCACGTACAGTCCACGAACAAAAAAAGATAATTACGGTAGTTACCCACGAGTTCAAGGTATTTTGGGAGAAATCGAAGCTCCCATTTCCCCGTGAACTTTTTCTTATCATCATTTTTGTTGACCCGTTCGTGTCCTGTACGTGGACTACTTAGATGGTCAATCAAGATAAGAACAGGGTATAAAGGGGGAGCTCTCCAGTGGAAATCCTCAGTATTGATTCGTCGTGGACAAATCAGCGATTCTCAACCAACAAGCATGGCTGCCGAAATGATCGTCGAGCCCAAATGGGTGGTGCAGAACTTTGGAGTGAGTTTCAACAAGTCTCGAGTGCCCGGATCCCAACGTCGCTCTTCCAGAATGTGCGCCTTCTGGACGCTTCGTGGACCTTCAAGCCGAAACCGGACATTGCCGAGTACAAGGCAAAGTACTTCAACAAATTCGGAGTGGCGATGAACGAGTTGAAGAACCAGGACTACCTCGCCGAGCACGCCAATGGCGCCGCCCACTTCAACTTCGACATTGCCTACTATCCGTCGGAGGAGGAGCGCTTCACCCTGTACGATGCGGAGACGTTCTCGGCGTACGTGAAGAGACTCGGAGTGTTCAACGGGGACCACGTCATCATCTACGCTCGTGGAAAGGACGGTGGAATGGCGGCGGCTTCTCGTGCATACTGGACCTTCCGCTACTACGGCTACACGAATGTCTCGGTGCTCAACGGTGGTCTCGAAGCATTCAAGCTCGCTCAAGGAGTCGTCCAGGCAGGAGAGAGCATGATCTCGGGTGGCAACTTCGAGACGAAGACCACGGACGCGAGTGTGCTCGTCAAGATGTCGGAAATCCCATTCGACAACCTTGCGAGTATCAAATACCTCGACGCTCGTTCCAAGGAAGAGTTCACCGGAAAGCACCCGATCGGATACCCAGACTCGAAGGCCGAAGGAGTTCGTTGCAAGGATGCCATCCACTTCCCAATCTCCGAGGTTTGTGGAGCGAAGGGATTCAAGAAGAAGGCCGACTGCGACCAAGGTATCATCCCCATCTTTCTCTTCCACGTGTACATTTCCGTTTTCAGCTTTCGCCGCCAAGGGAATCAAGACCGGGGACACTGTCGTCATCGCCTGCGGCGTCGGAATCTCGGCTTCTGCTGTCTGGCTCGCCGCCGCCCGTTCCGGAATCGTCGCCAAGGTGTACAACGGAGGAGTCCACGAGCTCGCCCACAAGGCTCCACAACACCTCAACACCAAGGGATAACACGCCTGGAGGACACTCTGCTTCATTTCTAACAAGTCGCTGACGGTTTTTTATAATTTTTTGGGTTGTCCCCTTTTGGGCGCCGTATTACCGTGTCATAATAAAACAGTTTTTGTCTGATAGAGTGTTGATAGAGTGCACGGCATCCCATGATCCACTTCTTGTCCACTTCGTTGGCAAATCCTCCTGCATCCCATCAGATCCTCTCCTTATTGCAATGTTTGTCGTCGCATCATTCAGAACCGGAACCTGATCTTGGTACCACTCGTTCGTCCTTCTAAATCCGTGCTCCATATGGTAATACAAAACACTAGAATGAAGATGAATGGAGAGACCCACGAACCTTGAATTTCCAACTCCTAGTCAATAAGCGGTGCATGTGTGCACGCTTTCCGTCATCCGATTCGAGGTGCACTGGATCTACCAGGAAGCTCCGAAGTAGTGAAGCAAGACGTCGTGGCTTCATAGGATGGAGTGACCAGTTGATTGAGGATGGGAGGAGGTTTCACTGACTTTAAGAGTCCTATTGAAGACCAACTGAATCCGTTCAGCCTCGAAACATCCCCACAACCCGGGGGTCGGAGCACCAGGCGTAGACGCAAAAGCGAGTCTGAGGGATCCAGTGGCTTCCTACCGTAACAAGCACCCCCTCCCACTCTCTACAACTGTGGAAGCAAATGGTGTCGTTGTTGATTGCTGCGTGAATCCTGCCGCTCTCTCCTTATCGATCACAAACTCCGTCGATCGCAATCTCATCATCCAGAACCAACTCCTTGTCTTTCGTCGGCGTTCCTCCAAATCCGTGTCGCACCTAAAAACACACACACTAGAATGAAGAAAGAAAGAGAGACCCACTAACCTTCTTTTTCCAACTCCTTTCCGTGATCCGATTCGAGGTGATACGGAATCAGCCATTGGGTTCCGAAGTGTTGAAGGAAGGAGTCGTGGCATCAGGTTTTGGAGTATTCAGATGATCGAGAATAGGAGGGGGTTTATTTGACTTTAAGAGTCCTACTGAAGTCCAACTGGGTTCACTCAGCCTCGAAACATCCCCACATCACGGGGGTCAGGGCCCAGGCGAAGACGCGAAAGCGAGGCTTAGCAACCCAGTGGCTTCCTACTGTAACCGAGTCCCCTCTTATTCTCTACATCTGTGGTAGGAAGTGGTGTTGATCCAGCTGTCCTCTCCTCATCCATATCCGTCGGTGTATCACGAAGATCCAACTCCATCACCTCGGCGCATCCTCCTTTCCTCTCCAGTTTGCTCGTCTCCAAACTCGTTTTTCTCCTGAAAAACACAGCACTAGAATAAAGAACAACGAAGAGTATTCAACTCACCTTCGTATCCCAATCCTTGGCTCATGAACGGTGCTTATTGAAGGCTCCGTTCCGTTGACAGCGTACCGGTTTGAGCCAGCGAGTTTCAGTGTAGAAGATGACTTGCTTGACGGTGGATCCGGATTCCGGGTTGCTCTTGATGGGCAGGTGGTAGAGAACAAGAGGAGGACTAATTGACTTTAAGAGTCCTATTGAAGTCCAACCAGGAACCACTCAGTCTCGAAAGATCCTCACATGGGAGGGTACAATCCCAGGAGAGCACGCGAAAGCGAGACTGAGGGACCTGGTGGCTTCCTACTGTAACAGTATCCTCCTCTCAACTCTCTATACCTTTCGTATCCAGAGCTTGACAATTCTCGCAGAGATTCCATCCGAGGCGAAGAAGGTGGTTGGCTGGAGTCGGTGATCCCTCTAGTTGTCTACATCCGTGTGAGCAAGTGGTGTCGTTGTTCCTGGATTGAGCCGTCCTCTCCTTATCGATCGTCATGGTCGTCGGCGCATCTCGAAGGTCCAGCTTCGTCTGGAAACACACGCCACTAGAACAGAGAAACGGGGACAGAACACACAAACCTCTGCGATCCAACTCCTAGTCCAGTAGCAGTGCATTTCTTGGGCACTGCTCTTTCTTCAGATGTTGTTCCAGCGCGCTCCAGATGACATGTTGAATCCGGGAAGCATCGCGAGGAATCTCCAGTGCCTTTGACTTCCAGATGACAGAAAAGAGAGGGAATGTTCAACTTTCAGATGTCAACTGAAGTCCTACAGTCTCGAAATATCCCAAACCTTAGGGGTCGGAGCACCAGGCGTAGACGCAAAAAGTGAGACTGTAGAACCCAGAGGCCTCCTACGATTTCCTATTCCTTTCTCACTCTCTACATCTTTCAGTTGCCAGCGACGTCGGGCTCTGGAAACCACACACTAACTGGCTGGTCCCACTTTATAGACTTTCTACCCTTCCCTATTCAACCCATCAACTCACCAATCGTTTCCAGGGTCTTGACGGAGAGCGGACGTCTTCTGGAGTCGTTGTTGGTGACCCCAATGATGGCGTGGCAGCGAGCGGAAGTGCTGAAATGAACGGAATTGATCGATATTCAAGAACACGGAAACAAAGAAGAACAGTGAACAGTCAAAACAAGAGACAAATGAGAGTGACGGGTGCTCCCTCCCCGCACAGTCTCCTCCACGACGCCGCGTTCCTCTACGTCTCTCACCACACCCGTCCCCCTTCTTCTCTCGCCTGGTCCATAGGCGTTTTTTTGATCTACATTTCTAGACTTGCCAACTGATTTGGCGACTTGCAAGACTATCCCACAGCAAAATCAATCAATTGGAATCTGGTACTGAAAGAAGAGGACTCTAATGGGACAAATGCTCGAGGTGTAAGCCGTTTCTTGGATGTTCCTTGCGATTCGATTGTGATTCTTTATAAATAAAAGTTTCGAAATCAGCTGGTGTTATTGCGTTCCCGGTGACCGACTCTCGCAATCAATTGACTCTTTTGCAGTGATAGGCGAGTGATAAGGATCTAATCAGCACGCTGATTCAATCCAGCTGATAGCACACATACACATTCACAACGCGCCTTCCCAGCCTACTCCACCCAAGTTTCCTCCTTGTTTTACGTAAAAATAACAGCGAGTTTGGGTTTTGTCGCATTTTGGGGGGTTAGGGGAACTCTTGTAGTGATTCTTGAGATACATAGATTGAGTAAAGCGATAGAGAGAGGGTGGGGGGGGGGAGGTTTGATAGAAGATAGGAATCTGGAATCGGAGGGATGGTGATAAGAGATAATGAGGGAAAGAACGACACGTTATGTCTTCTTTATTACTTTTTTCTTTGTAGATTTGTCTTTTGACATCTAGAACTTTTGATTCTAGCAGAACCCCTCTGCATTGACACGTGGTACCTTCTTCTTTGACACTCGTCACTCTTTCCCAACCTGTCTTTTGCCACTCACATTTCTTTTCCTGTGGAATTTGTTTGAACTGAATTGACTGATAAGACAACTGTCAGCATTTAGGTCAATTAGTGATAAAACCAGTTCAGATTCTCTTTCAAAAGAGAAATTGAGATGCCCTGGAACTCAGATCCCCTTGAATGAAGAGATGCCATGCATCTAGCACACCTTGAAGAAAGCCGTTCTTACTGAGTCTGCCATGCGTTTTTGTAACTTGGTGTTAACTAAGAAAATGTAGTCAAAAGTTTGAGCTACAACTTTTGTCTTGTAACTTTTGTTTGAAAATGAGGTTTTCTTAGAGAAAAATACAGTTTTCTCAAACACCGCACCCGTAGTTAACCACTGCTGAATAGCGCACCTTGAAGAAAAACGGTTATTCTGAGTCAGCCATGCGTTTTTGTAAATTTGTGTCAACTAAGAAAATGTAGCCAAAGGTTTCAGCTACAACTTTTGTCTTGTAACTTTTGTTTGAAAATCAGATCTTCCTAGAGAAACAAGGCGTTTTCTTGAGCATCACACCGTCTATCCTCATGGTCCTATCTTCTCCTTTCTGCAACGTTTTCCTACTTTTCATGAAATTTAAAAGTAACTTTCAGCTCGTCGTTTCGTGTCCCCTTCCTCCCCTTTCTCCTGTTATCATCGAGATCTGGCGGTGACGAGAAGAGTCCGGAGCACGCGCACAACTTGCGTCCGCGCCGTCGCCTCCTCCCAGATCTTATCTGACGAGCACATCTTTCCCGAAGCTCTTCTTCTCTACTCCCCTGCATTTTCTTCTTTTCCATCCCAATTCGCTTCTATACAATGGACTCTAAAACTTTTCTGCTGAGGAATATCATGGAGGTAAGTGGGAAAACTGGTAGATTCTCTGAGCTATATACTTCCAGGTCATTGAGAAGCAACGAGTCGAGTTCAAGTGTGGAGACTGTGTGGGTCCGTATCGACTGGAAAACCAGGAAGATGAAGGGGTTAGGGTTACGGTACGTCTAACTAGTGAAAACCAGCATGTTATTAGAGAGTTTCAGTTGATAAACTACACCGGAGAGTCCATGAGTTTAGACATTGAAGCGAATCCTGTTACCAAACGGATCACGGCGAGTCCCAGTCCACTTCTTGCAAATTGTGTTGTTTTACAATCAGGTACCCTACTGGTCCCCATGACCCAAGAACCTTCTCATTCCAGGCAGCCTCATCCAGATTCTTTTCACAAAAGATGTGAAGAGTAATGAGGCTTTGAGGGCGATTCTTGTGGCAGATATGCACTATCGAGAGGAGAAGACTCGAAGAGATAAGGAGAAGAGTGAGTGGAGCCAGAAGAGCCAAAAGATGAATCTCTCCATCCATTTCAGAATACGAATGCCCCAAGTGCCACATGGCAAAGTTCAACTCGCTGCAAAACCTAAAAGTTCATGAGGAACTCTACTGTGCGAGAAGGGAAATGGAGGTGTCATCGAGTGATGAGAAGCCAATCGAGCCGCAGAACTTGATACTTCTGCCCTTGGCGTTTCATGATATGCCACAACAGACTGCTGTTCAAGTAGGGAGACTTATGGTTACAGTCAAAATAAAGTTGTTGGGTTCAGGTGATGGGACCAATCCATTCGGTCGTTCCAGTTGCAGTTGGGAGGAAAACGAACATTACGAATACAAGCCCGATGTTTGTACATAAGAAGAAGAATGGGAGTTTGAATATGAATATGAACCTGGATTGGACAACCAGTCTAAATCTGAACATATCCAACTCGGAGATGTCTGTGAAGATCCCGGTCATCGATTTGGATGAGAAGTGAGCACCTTTTCTGGTGTCTTCTGGATTGATTTTCTCAAAGTTTTTTGATGGAATTGAATAGAGCAAAGAATTTGGAACTGATGGATAGCCAATCTTTCCGGAATCATTGAGTTTTTTTCGATGCAAAACATGAAACCTAAACGTTTGTAATGAAAAATTGAACGATTCAGATAAAATTTACTATCAATCGGTTTCAAATCAAGAGATTCGAACACGCTGATTCCAAACGTGTCGACAGAATTTGAAAATTCCACCTGTGGGCTTCGGAAACCGCTGCACCGTTTTTCGCCGAACCTCATTGCCGTTGCCGCCGTTAGTACTGGCGTGAACTGGTGTGGCTCTGTTCGATTTTATCAAAAAATTTCAGAAAATTTGGTCTAGAATCAAGAAAACACCGGAAAACGTACAAACGCCAAAAATGTTGGCAGTCGGCGGGTCTCGCCACGAAATCAGTTTCGGTGTTTTTACGGTTTTTTTGGTAACTTTTTTTATTGGAAATGATAGAAAAGAGAATTCAAAGCCTGGAAATAGTAAATTTGATGCTCTTTTCTATTCGTTTTCATCAAAAAGTTTGTGAAAATTGGTTCAAGAAAACACCGAAAACCCTATGACGAGACGGTTTTCTCTCAAAAACCTTCAAGAAACCCGGTCCAAAAATGTTAAAACTTTCAGAAAGAAACCAATTCCATTCCAGATCCTCCAAAACGAGTCCCCTGGACCTATCGTCCTCCTCCCCCGCCAATCCTGCCAGTCCCCACATCTCCCCCAGTTGCTCCCCCAAAAGCTCTTCCACCGAACCCCCCATCCCGGATCGTCCATTCCTCTGCTCCTGCGGTGTCTCCTTCTCCAGTCAAACCACCTACGACGCCCATAAACAGTTCTACTGCAAGAACTCGCAGACTTCAGCTTCATCTGCATCTGGAGTGAAAAACGATGCTTGTCGCAAGGTGGGTCGGGGCTCTTTTCCCTCCTATCATGCCCGCTCATCTTCACTTCGTCTCCTCTGATTGCAATCTTGAATTATGGCTGAGGGGCTGGATGGCTGACTCGAAGCAGGCAAAAGAAGAGTGATTTGTAGGTACCGGAGAAGTGCGGCCAGTGCGACTTTGTGCCCGTGTCCTCTTCGCAGCTCGCCATGCACACTCGTTCCGTCCATCAGGCGACAAAGACGTTCACGTGTCAAGTGTGCGGTTATCGGGCGTTCAGTATGAGAGGGATCCGCACACACATGAGGTCGCATCCTGGAAGTGACTCGCTGAAGTTTAAGGTGAACGAGCCGACGAATGCAAGATCGTAATCGTACATCTGATTTTGATGAATTCAAGCAATAAACGGGTTGAATCGCTACTAATAAACAGTTTTTTACAATGAAAATCAGTCTGAAACATTGCCAACAATAAACGACAGAACACAGTCCTCATTGTGAATGGTGAACTCGGCCATTTGATTCGAGATTATACTCATCTTGACACGCGACCTGGTGTTTGCAAAGCTTTGGAACAGTGTCGTGATATTCCGAATCATCAGTTGCACCTTCGCTGTGTCCTCCTGACTATCCGTTTCGGCGCCATTGGTTGAAAGATCCGAGAAGCTTGCGTCGATCTCGCCGTGCTCGATGATAGTGGAGATTCGAACATCGCCAGAGGTGCTTGCTGTGAACTTCTGAAATCAAATTTGATTGTAGGAGCTCGTTTGTAACAAAAACCCACCACTACTTTAGCATTCATGTTTTTGAAAGCATGCAAAAACCGAGAAATCGATCTGGGAGGCGGCATGGAGATTGTCATTCGTCGGTGGCCAATTGTCGGTCTTGTGTAGGTCTTCCAGTACTTTGAGAGCACGATGGTGATAGGGATTTGATGGGTGACAAGGTCGCCTTCTGGATTCCGAACCTCTACTGACAGAATCGGCTCATCCTCCTGACTTTTCGACAGCTTCATCTTCAGATAACAGTGTCCGCCAGGTAAAACTCGCACCAAATTGTCGATTTCTAGCTCGAAGTAGATGAAGTTTTGATCTTCTTGCCTTGGATTCATGCCCACCATGTCCTGAAAGAGTGTTTTTGATTGTTGAAATCGTTTTTCCAACTCACAAACTTTTTGAAAAGCTGACTACTAGTTGGAACTGCCAAATTGAACCATGCTCCACCGTCATGAAGTCCCGAGCAACTGATAAAGTTTATCGCTGAAAATTTCCGTAAATAAGCACAAAAATCCAGTACTCAGCTCACCATCCTTTTCGATTTTCACACAACATCGTTTCTTGCTTAGACGACTTGCTGCTGTTAGAATTTCTGAACTTTTTCTAATTTTTCAGAGGTATTTGATTACCAAACTTACTGATAAACGTGTCAACTGTAGCGGTTTCCTGTAGATAAGAGCTGAACTTCATGGAGACCTGCAAATATCATTTTGAAGTTTTGCGAAGGGAAGATAAGATGGAAGAGAAAATGGGTTTTCGGCCAGTTTTTCGCGCGCTTGTGGGTGGAATTTGAAACTAAAGTTTTAAATTCTAGAATTTGCATTCTAAACTTTGTTCTTTTTAATGAAATCGGTGGAAATTTTGAAAAAAACTACTGAAAAAAAAGAAAATTTGCTTAAATTCTGAAATCCGAGAGGACTACACGGAGAAAATTACTGTATCGCTTCGAGACCCAACTACAAAATAAATGCATGTTCCTTTAACTTCAAATTTTTTCTCTTTTTCTTCGCCAAGTTTTCTCCTGTTTTTCGACGCTTTTTACCTTCAAAAAACTGTATTTTTCAGCAAAATGAGCGGCGGAAAAGACGAAGCAAGCGACAAGGCGCTTCTCAAAATTCTCAAGTCCAAGTCCCCCAACACTATTGCCATTTTCTGTCGTGGAGTAAGCCACCAATTGAATTTTCATCAAGATTTTGTTGTTTCAGGAATACTTCTCGGTTTACAGTGATGATGCGAGCTTTGTGGCCACCAACATCTTCAAAAGTGACGTTTGCATCAAGACATTCACTCTTTGCAGTAGGTTTTTATCGTTTGAACCCTATCAGTCCAATAATTTTCAGCCGGAAACTCACAACAGATGAAGTACATCTCGGTGAATCGTGGTCAGTACGAGAAGGTGGTCCGGGAGACAATTGTGCTGCTCCGATGCTCTGTGGAACTGTACGCGACTGATCAAGGCGAATGGAAGATGACGAAAAGGGGCTCTCCGGGTAACACTGTCGAGTTCGAGCAGGAAGTTGGTGTGGCTGATCAAGCACCAATTCTAGCTGTCTACCTGCATCCGGGAGAGAATGATGTGAGCATTTACACACGTTTGAACATCGGAATCCAATAGATACTTTAGAACCGAGTGACACTCTGCGCATGGGACGCCGGAAATGTTCGTATCGTCACCAGCGAGTTCAACGACACCCCGGGTTTCTCTCAGACAGAACAATGCATCTTCGGACTCTGCCCCACCGAGTACATTCTTGTAAATCAACAATCTGCTGGATCGAAAGCCAAAAAGCTCGCGGCGATGTTCACAAAGATGGAGGTTCACACGAAGCAACAGCTCAAGGAAAAGTCCGACTGGACCAATGTTGTCGAATGTGTTCATCAAGACTACAAAGGTATTGAGGATCGATATATTTGAAAATAAGCATGAATTATTGCAGATGAAGCTGAAAAACAAAGCGAAACCATCAAAGAGTGCCTTCAAGTGCTTCATGCGAACGCCGCAGATGAGTATGGACACTCGGAGAAGTACAGCATCTTCAACTATGGAGCTCACGGAAACATGCAGATTGACTCGTGTGCCGTGGAAGCTTTGGAGCTTTTTCAGCTCAACTATAACTATCTGGGTATCGAGAAAAGTTGAATTCATACTCAAACCGGCTCAAATTTTCAGAAAAGTCCAACAACTTGACGCTGTACAATGTTATCAACAAGTGCAAAACGCTTCCTGGAGAGAAACTCCTTCGTGATTGGCTCTCCCGTCCACTCTGCCACATCGAGCACATCAACGAACGTCTGGATGTTGTCGAAGCGCTTGTGGAGAATCAAACCATCCGTCAAAAGCTCAGAGACTCGATTCTCGCCAGAATGCCTGATTGCTCTCAACTGGCTCGTCGGCTCATGAGGAAATGCACTCTTCAAGACCTCAATCGGTTCTATCAAGCTGCCACTCTCCTGGAAACCGTGGAAATGCAGCTGATCCAACTGTCGGAATGCGAGCAGTCTGCCACTTCTATTGATCGTCTTCTCAAGAAAGATGTCACCGGGATTCTGAAGAAGGTCGAGCGATTCCAAGTGCTGTGTGATGAGTTCTTCGATTTTGAATACGAGAAGGAGAACAAGGAGATTCGAGTTCGAGTGGACTTCGTTCCAGAGATTCAAGAGATCCAGGAAAAGTTAGAGCATGTGGAGAAATTGGCGGAGAAGCTGAGAAAGAGATACGCGACAAAGTTCGATTGCGATAGCATCAAATTGGACAAGAATTCACAATACGGATACTACTTTAGAGTTACTTTGAAGGTGAGATAGAGGGCTCCAAAGCTTATAAAAAAGATGAAAATTACAGGAAGAGAAAGCGATCCGTAAGCATGACGTGCACATTCTCGAAACCACCAAGGGAAGCGGAGTCAAGTTCACAGTCGGAGAACTCAGTGAGATCAATGACGAGTTCCTGGAGTTTCATCTGAAATACACAAAAGCCGAAGATGAAGTTGTTGCGATGTTGTGCAACAGAGCCGAGGACTTCATCCCACTCATCCCTCAAATGGCTCAACTCATCGCCACCCTCGACGTCTTCGTGTCTCTCGCCACTTTCGCCGCCAACTCTTCTGGTATCTACTCGCGCCCAGAACTTCTTCCTCTTGGCTCGAAGCGTCTCAATCTGAAGCAGTGCAGACATCCGGTGATCGAGTCGAATAGTGACAAACCGTTCATTCCGAATGATGTTGTGTTGGATGGAAACCGTCTCATCATTCTCACCGGAGCCAACATGGGTGGTAAGAGTACGTACCTTCGATCCGCGGCTCTCTCCATTCTCCTCGCTCAAATCGGATCCTTCGTTCCTTGCGACTCTGCCACCATCTCTGTCGTCGATGGAATCTTCACTCGAGTCGGGGCATCGGACAAGCAATCTCAAGGAATCTCCACTTTCATGGCTGAGATGCTCGACTGCTCAGCGATCCTGCAAAGAGCCACTGAGAACTCGTTTGTCGTCATTGATGAGCTTGGACGAGGAACGTCGACGTTTGATGGATTCGGAATCGCTTCTGCTATTGCACAGTGAGTTATTATTGCAATCGCAGCACCTTTCTTTGTTTTCAGAGACATCCTGAACCGCATCAAGTGTCTCTCCATCTTCGCCACTCACTTCCACGAAATGGGAGAGCTCGCCGAGCAGCCAGGAGCCGTTGCTCTTCAGATGGGCGTTCAAATCGAGAACAACGAGATCCACATGCTCTACAAAGTACTCGGTGGAGTGGCTCAATGCTCGTTTGGACTACAAGTCGCGAAAATGGTCGGAATCAATGAGAATGTTATCAAGAGTGCCACCCAAATCCTCGAGGGACTCGAGAAGAAAGTCGTGTTGGACAATGAGAAGAAAAAGGAACTTCTGGCGTCTGCAGATCTTCGAAAAGCGATTCTCAGCCTTGTCAATTAACTTTTTTGATCTCAATGTTTATGATTGTCAAGTTTTCATTTTATCAGCTCACTGGCTACCTCATTGTCATCTTTATTTACCATTTACTAATGAAACATCTCGCGTGAAAACTCGCTTTTCCACGTCCCCTCACCCTCCACAAACCACCAGTTTTCTTCCCCCGCTCCGTCTCGTCATTCCCAATGTCAAGACGGCGATCTCTGTCTAGATTCGGCAAAAAGATGTTCCGTAGCAGATCGAAAAGCAACGACCGTGCACCACGCTCAGTTTCCCAGGATCGGGCTCGTGATCATTTCATGATGGATTATGATTTATCGGTTCGTAGATGTTAAAAGGAAAGAATGTTTTATATCATTTGAGTGATTCAGAATGTGTGCAATCACTTGGAAGCTCTTATGAAGGCTGCTCGTTTCGGTAATACTGACCTTATTTATAAAGTAGGTTTCTTTCCGTTTCTCAAGAATGGATAGACCGATTGCGCTGGTGTTTGGTAGAGAAGTCAAGCACTATGACTAGAAGGTGCACGTGAAAAATCTAAGAAATTGGGTGAGAATGACGTGTTCTCGAGCATGTCAACGGAATCCGGGCTCTCATCAACAGCGCGCACTCTTGCTTTCTTCGAAAAGAAAAATAAATGAATGAAATGCCCAATTTGCAGCTGTATGTTCATCACATTGACCTGAAAATGACTGATGAATTCGGCAACACTGCAATGCACGTGGCAGTGATGAACAATCAGCAAGCAGCCATGCGAATGCTCATCGTTCTTTGTGCTCCTTGCCAAATCTGGAAAGTCAAGAACGGCATCGGACTGACTTCCGTGGAACTGTGCTCCGATGAGAAGCTGCGCGCTGACTTTGCAGCCCTCGACAACCCGCCGTCCCCGATTCCCGACGGATTCATCGATGTCGACAGCTACCACAACGATCTGCTGGTTGACGGGAAGAAGACGTGGAAGGAAGAGGAACGTGTGCTTCTCTCGCTGGATGGTGGTGGGATTCGTGCGGTGATCACGATTCAAATGCTCATCCATCTTGATCATATGCTCGATGGGAAGCTCGTCGAGAAGGTTGACGACTTGGCAGGCACCAGTTGTGGTGGCGTCATTGCGCTTCTGCTCTCGACAAACAGTAAGCAGAATAGATTGAAGTATGCACTCTGAATCTTTTCTTTCAGACAGAAGCATTGAAGAGACTCGAAAACTCCTTCTGGACATGAGAGAGCGAGTCTTTGTTCGAGGAGAAGACAAGGGACACTGGCCAAAGTACAGTGCAGACGGTATGGAATACCTTTCACGTCACGTCACCACCTGGGAAGACTCAAAAATGTCCATTATCAAGAGACACCGAACCATGGTCACAGTGGCAGACACACGCTTTGTGCCTCCGCAACTGAACCTCTTCCGATCGTACCGTCCGGAAATGCCAGATGAGGCCAGTGAGCATTACAACTTTCTCGATCCGAATAAGGTCGAGTTGTGGAAGGCGCTTCGTTGCACTACGGCTGCTCCATACTTCTTCGAGTCATTCAACGGACTCTCCGACGGTGGACTCATCGCCAACAACCCCACCCTCGCCCTCATGTCTGAATTCCTGCTCACCAACAAACTCGAAAAGGCGTTCGCCAAATCCGCCATGGATCGGGAGCAAAAGGGCAACTGGAAGATCGGATGCGTCATTTCGCTCGGCACTGGAGTCTTCCCCACTGACATGATTCCCGGCATTGATATGAAGATTCCACGTGTCACAAACAAGCCATTGGTGTTTGCCAAATCGTTCTACAAGGCTTTTGAGAAGACGAAGAACATGCTGCAGCTTCTTGTCAAGGAGTGCACTGCGTCGAATGGACAACCGGTGAAGTATGCGAGGGAGTGGTGTCACTCGATCAATACTCCGTACTTTAGGTATTCATTTTTCCTAGCAATCTCCTCCCTATACAATCATCTCTTCCAGATTCTCCCCCAAACTGTCCGAAGGAATCTCTCTCGATGAGATAGACCTCGTCAAAGTCATGCAGGTCATGTGGGAAACGGAGCTCTACGTGGCGGCTCACCGTCCTCAGTTTATGAAGCTTGTGAACTTTCTGTCGACGAAACCGAAGAGAGAGGGATTCGACACGTCTTCGCAGGATTCCGAGAAACTTGAGCCGATCAGCACGACAGAGACATCGATCCTGTCCAGCACCACCACCACTACTGAAACTCGCACTGAAACTGGACGTCTTTGAACTGAACAACGATGCAAAATAAAAGGTTTAGAAACACAACAAAAGTTATAGAATAACGGGGAGATCGGGATCACGTGGTAGAACACCTAAAGACTGCAGAGCCACTTGCGCCGCCACTGCCTTTCCTTCTTTCTTCTGCTTCGAGCCACACATCGGACGATACGAGACGTTGTTGATCATCACTGTCCAGACGAACATCTTCATGTGATCCTGACCAGAATCCTCGCAAGAGAATGCTGGATTGGGCCAGCGACGTTTCGCACAGAGCTCCATGAGCAGTGAAATGGGATTCTTGCCTGAAATATCATATTGGCGAAGTCAAATGGAGTCTTCTTACTTGACAAGTCAACAGGAACATTGTTCTGTGCATTCAGCTTGTTTCTTTGCTTCGTCGTCATCTCCTCCTCAGCCTGCAGTCCTCTCCGATCGCTTTTCACATCTAACACCAACGGTTCAACATTTCCTGTGGCATCCTTGCCGAGTCCCTCTCCAGGTTTCCAACCCATTCGTTCCATCATCAACTTTCCGATTCCACCGGTAGCTGGGGCCGCGTTTTTGAACTGATCCTGAAAAAAAGCACTGAAATACTGAAGCTGGATGGCAGAGGATGACAGGAGAAACAGAAACAGAATTGCGAGATGACGTCGACTCAAAATCAACCTCTTCTGACAAAGAGAAGACGTTGATTTTGAGACCGACTTACGAATTGATGCTAGAAGACTGCAATTGAACTGCGAAACGTGTTGGCGTGATCCGGGAAGAAGGAGAAGGCGATGATAGAAGCAGTCGACACATTCTGCATGATCGGGGAAACGTTGGCAAGTGGGAAAAGAGCATTCTCTATTCGGGGAGAAGGCTCTTTTCCAACTTGCTAATCTGCAGAATGTGCCGACTGGAGCGAAACGGAGCCGTAGTACCGTTACGGTAATGGAGATGGCTCCGAGTTGCTCGAAAAAGGCTCTTTAACGTGAAAAAACGTACTTTCTTGACCCATGCGTGGAACTTTGGATTATGAGGTTGCAACTCGTCAGCAGTCAACAGCTTCAAACCAGTTGTACCCGTGTACTCTCCAGGAAGACTCTTCAATGCAGCCCACAACTCAATCTTCTCATTTGCTTCTCGCAACTCTCGATGCGCTTCAAAGTCATTGGGCGTCGAGTACAGTTTCTTCTGCGCAGCGGTTCGTTGTTTCAGAGTCGCACTGATGTCGTTTGGAGCAGGAATTGCGATCTCTGTTGGCTCTCTGATGATCATTTTCTCTTTGAGCGGTACGTAGAGCACTGATGGAAGAGGTGGTGGAGTTGGAGGGCGGTAAGCTGAAGAGAAAGATCATGAGGACTAAAAGGAACTCGGTAACTCACGATCATTGAGATTCGGTAGAAACTGAGGCGGTGGTGGTGGAGGAGGTAGAATTGAATCGAGGAATTTGGGAATAGGGACAGGAGCAATCGGCTGAAGAAAATAAGACTCCACTGATAGAAAGAAACAACTCACAATTCCCTGAGCTCTACACCGATCGATTTCCAGACTTGTCAATGCAACATGCTTCTTCTGCTCAGTGGTACAACTCTTCGGCACGTCGTTCTTCTCAACAGGAATCCATTCTGCGTTCTCCTTATGAACCGCCCCGGAAGATACTGGAAACACGATGCGCAGTTGAGAAGCACTGAGTTGTGTTGGCTCCTCTGCAGCCATGATGGCTTTTTGAGCGAGACTCGCGGACGTGGCGGTCTGAAAGATGGGTTTGGATTTCTCGAACTCAGAGGAGAAGGATAGGAGCTTACAATGATATTGATTCGGATCGGTTCCTTTGGAAGAGCGTACGGATGCTTGTACCTCGGAGTTTCATCGTCACTTTCATGATCACTGACAGCTTGTCCAGCTTCTCGACGCTTCTCCCGCTCTTGTCGCTTTTGGAGTCTCTTGCAGTACACCACAAAATCATCAATCGACGCATTGTCCCTGTCTCCTTTCGACATCATCTCTGCTCTCTTTGACTTTGCAATCTTCAGAAGCTTCTCCTTATCGATAAACTCTCGACTCCTAGACCTCTTTCTCTTGTACTCATCGTAATCTCTTCGTTCCCTGGACCTTCTCCTCAGATCCCAGTCTCGACGATCTCTTGAACAGCTCCTTCTGTTGATTCGAATCTCGCCTCTTCCTCTAGGAACAACTGGGGAACGAGATCGACGTCGAGGCGCAGGGGATCTGGAGGAGAAACGAGAGCGTCTTGGGAGCTTGTCAGCACTGAAATGTGATGGTTTCCTGTTTCTTAAAATGAATGGCTTACCTGGCTCTTCGTCTGCTTCTGTCTGTGGTTGAAGGACTTGTCTTTCGCTTCCGCTCTGACTTTTCCTTCTCTTTTTCCTTTTCTTTCTTCTTCTTTTTCGATTTTTCCAATTTCTCCTTTCCATCTTCCTTGTTTTCATCAGTCTTTCGTGTCAATTCCGATGAACTCTGTGCTTTCTGAAAGAACAGAACAATTTTATCAAAAAGTTGAAATTGATCTACCGTCCCCCCATTCTCTGTTTCCCGCGAAGTTGTCTCACATCCATACGCAATATCCTCTATCTCTCCATCCTCAATTTCCTGGTTTCCCTGTTTTTCTTTTTCCACAACTATCGGCTCCTTGATTGGAATGCTCGGTAAAACCGTCGTAATGCTAATCTCCATCTTTGTATCCTTTTTCACCAGTTTTGTCTGGAAATCAGCGCCAAGTGGTAGATCATCTTCGTCGTCTCTTGGGCGAAACGGCTTGAATTCTGATTCAACGACGGGAGCCGGTTCGGTGGCTTCAGCGGCAGCAGCAGAGGTTCCAGCGATTGTTTCGGCGAGCAAACTTGTCACGAGTTCACTGAAAAGCAATCGATTTTGAATGTTTCTTATTAAGAAAGAAGAAAAACTCACTCTGATCTCTTCGGAGACACTTTCTCACTATCCGCCTTCTTTCTAGAGCTTTTCGACGGGCTCCGACTCCTCCGCCTCCTCCTTCTATCCCTGCTTCTGCTCCTGCTCCTCGAACTGTCCGATCGGCTTCTCCGTCTATCCTTTTTGCTTTTCTTCGACGATTTGTGGCGACTCTTATGATGTTTCTTCCTTTTCCTCTCCGTAATATCCGTTTCATCACATCCCGCAAGTTTTTCAACTGAGAATGGCTGAAAATCGATTGATTCAGTCAGTGATAACTTTCGAGTTAGTGTTTACCTTTTCCGACGACTTTACATCATTGAGAAGATCGGCAATAATGGCTTCACTGCTCTGTCGAACGTCTTCCGTGTCCACGTCTTCACCCATTTCGACCTAAAAGTGCTCTCATTTGAGGGAAAGAGAGCGAGAGACGGCGGTAAACAACAACGGAAATTCGAATGCGACCCCTATTTCTGCCGCTACGACACTCCAGCTGGACGCCTCGTAATCGTACATTAGCCCCCAGCCAGTCGTCTCCCACCCCTTCGTCTGTTTTGTCTGCCCGTACCCTCACGAGTTGTCCTGATGACCGCCTACGGCTCTTCTGACGAACAATGCTCTCGGCCAAGACGATTAGAAAATTTAGATTTGATTCATTGATTTTTTTTCTTCCTCAATTGCGAAATCTTCTTTTTGCAACTAAGAATCTATCTTTTTCAAACTTTAGCTCTAGCCGGATATCTTTAGAATTACTAATTACTCACTCACATGACCCAGTCGTATCGACTATTTGCAAAGCGTGAAACTCGAGGCCTCAGTAGCAGATGGTCGATTTTGAGCCGAGAAAAGTTTGCGAAGCTGCTTGTAGTGTCCGTCGGTGTCGAATCTCGCGTCACTGACCTTGAAAAATAGATATTGAAGCAGAAAAATGTGTCGTTTTCGAATCGTTTTGCGAAAAAAAATTAAAGAAAATTGTTTTGAGCTCTCGTCGTGGCGAGACCAATGTAAAAAATTCTGCATGCGCCTTGAAACCGTATCCTCGAACTTTTTTCTTTCTCTCTTTTCTCTTTCCTAAATTTGGTCAAATCCACCCAATTTTCAAACAAATTTTCATGTTTTCAGAGGTGTTCTCTCGAATCAGATAAGGCAGAATGGCGAAAACTTATGACTACTTGTTCAAGGTAACTTTTAAACCATCTTCAACACCCGAAACCCCAATTTTTCAGCTTTTGCTCATCGGAGACAGTGGCGTCGGCAAGACGTGCGTATTGTTCCGCTTCTCGGATGATTCATTCAACAACTCGTTCATCTCGACGATCGGCATCGACTTCAAGATCCGCACCATCGAGCTCGACGGAAAGAAAATCAAGCTGCAGATCTGGTAAGCCTTTCAGAGTGTTGTCACCCCAATCACGAATGTTTTAGGGATACCGCCGGACAGGAAAGATTTAGAACGATCACAACAGCTTACTATCGTGGTGCCATGGTGAGTTCTCCCTTTTGTTAGGCTAGAATTACGAATTTCTCTGCAGGGTATCATCCTCGTGTACGATATCACCAACGAGAGATCGTTTGAGAACATCAAGAACTGGATCCGCAACATTGAAGAGCACGCCGCCTCCGACGTCGAACGGATGATCATCGGCAACAAGTGCGACATCGAGGAGCGACGAGAGGTGTCGCGGGACCGTGGAGCGCAGTTGGCCATCGAGTACGGCACCAAGTTCCTGGAGACGTCGGCCAAGGCCAATCTGAACATTGACGAGGCCTTCTTCACATTGGCGCGTGACATCAAGAGCAAGATGGAGCAGAACGAGATGCGCGCCGGTGGATCGGCTTCGAACTCTGGCCGAGTAAACGTCGCCGGGCCGGGCAGCCAGAAGAAGAGCTTCTTCAGCAACTGGAGCTGCTCCCTGCTCTGAACACCATCCTTCTGCTCTCGCCTCCGCCACTCTTCTGCCTTTTTCTGATAGTGTATCATATCTTTTCTCGTTTTCCCTCCTTCTTTGTTCCCATGCTCTTCTCCTTTTCTCTCTCTCCCACACACAATTTTGTATTCAGTACGGTTAAGTAAACCCCTCAACCCTCCTCCAAATGGTCCCCCACACCATAATAACCGAAACTTGCTTGTGGATTTTCTCATCTTTCTCGCCCACTTCCCTTGACCCATCAATCAATTTCCGGCTCTTCTCCGCGTGCGCACTGCATATTTACTGTATTCTGATGAGATTTATTTCTTCAGATTCCTTCTTTCTTCTTGAGTGTATGAATAAAATTGCATATTTTAACATTCCTTCTTACTTTTTTATTTCTTCTGAATACCCGGGTCTTGTCCACCCACGTCTACTTTGTCTTTTGGTTGTTTTCTATCTGAAAAGTTCTCTTTTCTTATCTCATTCTATAACCTCAATTCCAGACTGATCTGCTCGTTCCCTATCGCGAAGTCATGAACAAGTAAGCAATTTCCAATGTTCTGAGCCTAGAATCACACAATCCGCATTTCAGCAGAAGAAGATCCTTGAATGGCATCGACGTCGGAAACATCGTCGAAGGAAAGCGCACGCGCCGATCGGTCAACTACTACGGACCACCGATGGAACCGAAAAAGCCAGCGATGACGGAGCAAGTTGAGAAAGTGGCCGAGGAACCCGAGAAAGTCGGACCGTCGGAAGTGAAGAGAGGCCGAAGGTCGATGTTCATTCCGAGACGCTCAGCCGGTCCGCAACTATCCGAATCGTCATCTAATGCGGACAAAGAAGATCCGGAGATGAAGGAAGAGCCGGAGAAGCCAACGATGACGGAGCAAGTTGAGAAAGTCGCCGAGGAACTCGAGAAAGCCGAATTATCGGAAGTGAAGAGAGGCCGAAAGTCGATGTTCATTCGGAGACGCTCAGCCGGTCTGCAACTCTCTGAATCGTCGTCTGATGAGGACGAGGAAGAGCCAAAGAAGCCAGTGATGACGGAGCAAGTCGAGGAACCCGAGAAAGCCGGACCATCGGAAGTGAAGAAAAACCGACGAAGGACAATGCTCATCCCGAGACGCTCAGCCGGTCTGCAATTCTTCGAATCGTCGTCGGAGAACAAGGAAAAGGCGGAGCAGGTAGATCCAAAGATCAAGAAGCGCGTGTCGTTCGCAGTGGAGCACGACCTCGTCCAAGTTGGTAGAGAGCAACACGGCGGACAGGAGGATGTGCCGAGCCTTGGAAACGACTCACAGACCGATGGAGACATCTCGGACGATGCGAAGCCGGCGATTCCAAAAAAGACCGGCAAGGTCGAGAAGGTAGAGCTGGTCCTGAAAAGACCATCGAACGTTGTGCATGTTGAGAAAGCCGAGGAACCCGAGAAAGCCGGGCCATCGGAAGTGAAGAGAGGCCGAAAGTCGATGTTCATCCCGAGACGCCCAGCCGGTCTGCAACTCTCCGAATCGTCGTCTGATGAGGATGAACTGGGAGAGCAAGACATCTCGGATGTGAAGCGCACGATTCGAGACTTGGTCGAAGAGGTCGACGATCCCAAGAAGGTAATTTCCCTTTTAAATCTAGTTAGTTTTGTTCAATTCTCTCTATTCCAGGTCACTTTCGGCTGGCTCATCGACGAAATCATGAAGAAGCATCCGGAGCTCGCCAACAAGAGGGAGATCGTCCGGGACTACGCCGTCAAGGAGCTCCGCGCAATGCTCAACACTCCCAAGTGAGCACAAGGATGAGCACCCCAATTTTTGTAAATAATTATTGTGTTTTTCTTGTAAATAACTTCTTACCTCCCATCTCATTGTATTGCCCTAACGTTTTATATGTACCCCGTGCCCAACTAGGAATTAAGAACTTGATTGACATTGTAAGTATGATAAATGGGCTGATGATTTTGCTCTCCGTTTCATTGTACCTTTTGGCGACAAACGCGCACGTAGCCAATGATAAGAGCGCACGTATATTGTCTTATCAGTAAAACATTTGTGCATGCACACAAACTGCTCTCTTTTTTGGGGAGCTCATGTGACGTGTTATGATCGATCTTTTTGTGTGGAGATGACGAGATGATTAGATAAAGGGTCAGGGACGATCGGGTATCATCACGAGAGACGACCCAAATACACAGATAATCATCATCAGAAAAGGAAGCGGAATTGGAGAAATACACGCATCAATCGGTCTTGTCTGTCTTCTTTCTTTGTTTTTTCGACATTTCATTTCCAATTCTCAAAAATGCACTCGATTTTCGTCAAAACACTCGTCAAACAAGCCCTGAAACCTCGGAATTTCACAAACTTTCCTGTCATCCATACGTATGTTTTTGTGGTTTTCTATAGGTTTTCTGTTGTTTTCTCGATTCTAGATCGATTTTCCTAACTTTTATTGCTGAAAACGAATAGAAAAGAGCTCTCAACACGTAAAATCCGTCAAATTTTGAGAAAATCGATCCAGAATTGAAGAAAAACCAGGAATCCTATTTCGTGATTGCCAACTTTTTTGGAGTTTTTGGTGGATCGAAAAACAAAAATTGATATTTGAGCGAGGTTTTCTTCCATTTTCCACTGGTTACATGTTGTTTTCACAAGGAAAACGGTGATTTGAATTGACAAGTTTCCTCTAGTCAACGTCACTTTTCACTGATTCGAATGATCCGCCTTTCGCTGATTTTCCTTTTCGTAACTAACTTTCTTTCATCTATGTCTAGTGATAGCGAAAAGTTAGTACATCTACCCTATTCCCTTCTCTTCCCAACCTTTCCAATTCTGTTATTGGCGCTGATCATCGTTTTCCCTCTCCTTTCCGTCCTTCGCTCCCGCCTCCTCTCCGTCGTTGCCGTGCTCTCGCTATCTTATCGGTTCGCCCCGCCCACTCGTTTTGCTTAAATACCCAACCGATCAGCTCATTGAGCCATTGCAGTCTTACCAGCAGCAAACACTCGACAAACATGTCTCTCGCCCGCCAAAACTACCACGCCGAAGTTGAGGCCGCCGTCAACAAGCAGGTAATCGAATAGAAGTTTCCCATTCCCCTCCAACAATCCATTTATTCTTTCAGATCAACATCGAGCTGTACGCCTCGTACGTCTACCTGTCCATGTCATTCTACTTCGATCGCGACGACGTGGCCCTGCCGAACATTGCCAAGTTCTTCAAGCACCAGTCGGACGAGGAGCGCGAGCACGCCACCGAGCTGATGCGTGTGCAGAACCTCCGTGGAGGACGCGTTGTTCTGCAAGACATCCAGAAGCCCGAGAAGGACGAGTGGGGAACCGCCCTGAAGGCGTTCGAGGCCGCTCTGGCCCTGGAGAAGTTCAACAACGAGTCGCTCCTCAAACTGCACACCACCGCCGGCGGACACAATGACGCCCATCTCACTGATTTCATCGAGGAGAAGTACCTGGACGAGCAGGTAAACAATGCTTCTGAAGCTTCTAGACACTAACTCATGGGTTTACAGGTCAAGTCCATCAACGAGTTCGCTCGCATCGTCGCCAACCTGAAGAGAGTCGGCCCAGGCGTCGGAGAGTACGTCTTCGACAAGGAGCACTTCTCCGACTAACTCTGCTCTTCCCCCCACAACATCGCATCTACTTTTGTTACCTGTACATAATAATTTGCGACAAACTCAATTCATCAACAATTCAAATAAACTATTGCATCAACGCCCTATCACACTGTGTTCTACCAAGAATGCCACGTCCTGATAATCAGTGATAACCCGGGGCGAAACGAAACGAAACGCGTAATAGTGTTTGCTTTTTCTTGATTTCTGCTTCCTCCTCCCATCCCGAATCGAAATTGGAGCGGGAGAAAACGGGGCCGAATCGAAAAGGAGATTTCCATCGGAATTTCGTATCACTTTTTTGGGATCCGAGCGAGGCAAATGGGTTGGTGAGATGAGTTATATGCGGGGAGACGGAAGGGCGCAGCAACAGCATCTTTTGTTTGTTTTGATTGGTTTCGTTATGCGACAACACGAAGAGGATCAAGAAGAACCACTGGAAACCACTCCGGACACTCCTTGTCGGCTCTTTTTGTTGGCTTTTGAAGGTGTTCCTGAGCAAGAGGGGTACTAGTTGACCATTTGTCACACTGATTGTTTCTATTTCTGTCCTCTGGTTTGAAAAATTGAAGTTTAGAGCATTTGGGTCTGCTAAACATCGATTACTGTAGTCAAGCGAAATGGCACTCAGCGGGTCTCGCCACGCAATCGGTTTTCTGGTGTTTTCTCGTTTCTGGACCGATTTTCTCTAACTTTTTTGATAGAATCTGATAGCAAATATTATGGGAAACCTAGCAATACTCAATTTGACTAGAATTACTGAGTTTTTCATTGCGAATTACCCGTTTTTTAAACTTTTCTGCTGGCATCACGAAATCTTGAAATTTGCTATGAAAAACTCAATAATTCCAGACAAATTGACTATTTCTAAGCTCCTGATACTCTTTTCTATTCGTTTTTAACAAAACAAGTTTGAGAGAATCGGTACAGAAACGAGAAAACACCAAAACACTGATTTCGGGCAAGACCCGCCGAACTCCAATCTTCTCTGATAACCCCACACAATCTTCCATTTCCCTTTTCTCATTAGAGAATACACTGGACACATTCAAAAGGTACACACACACTTCATCATAAGCGAAGAAAAACGACGAAAAACGAAACTTTCCCTCCATTGAAAAGAAGCTGTTTGGGAAGCCTAAACACAATTCCTAAACACAATTCAATTCCTTTATGAATCCGTTGTATAAATGTATGTGAGTGGCCACACACTCAGTCAGTGCGACGACGACTTTGCAACGGTTTCGTTTGTTGGTTCTACCAATGATTCATCGACTTTATAAGCCAGGTCCCCAGTAAACAGAAAGGTCCAATATACTGGTCAGACTAGTTCCGATTCTTCCAAAACCTATTCCTGTCTTTCCGGCCTTCCCGCCATCGTCTCAAGAGCCTTCTCAGACGAGACCCCATAACGTCAAAATAACTGTGAAGTCGTGGGGTCATAACCCAGAGTACAATGCACTCGAACACACTCCCGAAAAGTGAGACTTTGCGAGGCAAAGAGGGCGATTAGCCTTGTCAAATCCGACGTACTCTCGATCGTTTCCCCCCGCCTTCTTCTCATCGTCGTCGTCGCCGCCAAGAAGAAGTACTTGACAAGAACAGTGTCCGATTCTCCGGCCATAAACCTTGTTTCTCTCTCAAATGTTGTTGTTGCCACGTCACGCCCGGGAGAACACTTCCGAACACCCATCAACTTTTAATCGTCGCGTTTTGTCGTTCCCCACCGTTTTCGAAGATATTACTCACACTGATTGTTTGTCCTTTTACCGTTATCCAGTGTCCTATTTCGCAGATCCATCCTGTCGGAATGTTTGCCATCTTCCTATTATCCGGGTCCGCTTGCCCCCTCCCCACGCCACTCGCTTCTCATAATGATTGAAGACACCCCAGATTCTCTCTCTTTCAAATCTCTGCTCGGGTATAATTATGTGTGTGGTTTTTTGAGAGAACCGGGCTTGGAGAGAAGAAAGAAACCAACTGCCCTCCTCTATTCTTCTTCTCGAGAGAGCATGTGTTGTTGCAACATTGTAACACAGATGAAAGTTGCTCCGCTTTGCGAAGAGCCATGAAGAACATCAATTAGGAGACAAATGTATGTTCTCTCGCGTGGCACACCATCTCTCGCCTCTTTTTGATTTACTTCTTTATCTTATCTTATCTTCCGTCACCCTCCCTATCTTTTCTTCTCGAAGCCTTGGAGCAGAAGCAGAACTTTCGTCAGGTCACCCACACTTTCTCAGAAGGAGCCTGGCATCCAAGTTCCAAAGTTCTCTTTTTTGTTTTATGCCCCGAGAGCAATTGCTCGTGTGGTTTTGATGCTCTCATTTGATCCCGGTGAGCTTAGAGACCATATGCTTTCAAAAAACGAACTCTCTTTGAGTTATGACAACTCCCTGGTTCGCTTACTAGGGAAGACCAATTTTAATGGTTACTGGCCTTTCTAAGAGGGTTTAAGTAGTGCAATAGGTGGATTTGAAAATATACTATCAATCCTGAACAAAATCTAGAAATTTTTGGGAAAAAAAATTTTTTCAAAAAAAATTTTTTTTGAAGCGATTTTTTTGGAAATTTTTTTTCTCAAAAACTTCGAGATTCTGTTCAGAATCAATAGAATACATTTAGATTTACCTATTGCACTATTTGAGTCCTCTGGAAAAGACCAGAAGCCCAGCTAAATCGGTCTTCAAACTTCGGATTTTGAGCCTTTTTGAGACATTCGATTTGAGGGTCCAAAAGTACCTTTATGAAAAAACTGCTTAGCTCTCATATAACGCTTTTTCCACTTTTCCTCCTCCAAAAACTAACTATACATACACCTTCCAAACAAGTGCGTCGAGATTGTTGAATGTTTGCGAGATAATCCGCGGAGGCCTATAGACCAGAAAACAATACATACACAACTCTTCGACTCTTCGTGTTTTCCATTCAACTCCATTTTTATTCTCCTTGGTTTCGCGTGTTTGACCTAGGTTTCAAGTTCCTTCACTATAGTCCAAGAAGGAAAACTGAAAACTGAAGACTGCCAAAATAGTATAAAATGGAAAGCCCATAAAGTTTATGGTACCCTCCTATTCAGGCAGTCACATTCAAATAGTTATTCTTCCCAAGTTTTGTTTTCGTTTTTGGATTCCTCCCACTTCCTTTCCCGTGTATCCGCACACAAAATTTGTCTTCAAATCTCCGACAATCTGACAAATCTGGCATAATGTTCCACATACAGTCAGTCAAATCTAACATCCGCATCTCTCTTATGTAATTCATCAGTTCTCTTCTCTTCTCAAGTTTTTACAAGCCAACCCAACTTCATTATCCGCCTTGTGGATTTTAGAACTGTTTTAATGATTGCGGGGTGTGGGCGGTGTTGCATGTCTGTTAATGTTGCGTGACACAAGTTTTGGTAGGTGGAGGGATTCTCGGATCATCTCTTTCTTGGATTCAGTCCGAGAAAGAAGAGGTTCTCGCAGGACAACGAGATGAAGTACACAAGCGGAGACTGCACTCGGCGGGTCTCGCCACGAAGTCAGTTTTTTGGTGTTTTCTCGTTTTCGGACCGATTTTCTCAATATTTTATGATAAAATCAAATAAAAAAAGGATTTAGAACGTAGAAATAGTCAATTCAAGGGAAATTATCGAGTTTTTCATGGAATTTCATTGCGGAAAGTTTCATTGCGGAGATTTCGTTTTTTTGGATGGAAGTTACAAAAATCGGTAATTCGCAATGAAAAACTTAAAAAATCTAGGCAAATTGACTATTTCTGGATTTAAAATACGCTTTTCTATCAGTTTTCATTTGAAAAAGTTTTAAAAAATTGGCCCAGAAACGAGAAAACGCCAAAAAAGGCGAGCCCCACCGAGTGCACCTTCCAGTTACATACCGTAGTCGTACGCGAAGTCAGTTTTTTGTTGGTTTCTCTTTGTCGGACTTAATTTTTCAACTTCAAAAAGATAACACCGAATAGAAGAAAGAATTTGAAACCTAATGATGGTTCATTTGTCCAGAATCATTGAGTTTTTCAAAAATTTTCAATCAGAAATCAGAAAACACCGAAAAACGCAACTTTGCGTTATACGGATTCAGTAGACCCAAAGCCGCTTTCACACTTTTTCCCTCATTTTCCCCGCAGACAAAAACTAATAAAAGATCCCGGATCACACTGAAGATCGTATCTTTTCTCCTGAAGTGAGTGATCAGAAATTATCCCCCGTAACACTTCGATAACCCAGTAACCGTGTCATAAACCGCATAGCTAACAGTTCTGTCCCATCCCCATAACTCACTCTGATTGATCCCCTCACTCGGCGCCACCACACCCACCGAGTTTATGGTCAATGTGGTTGGTGGTGGCGCGGTCAGTTTTGATGCGAATTTCTCGATAAACACTCTGTGTGCGTCGTTGTCGAGTGTCGAAATTAATGGTTTTTCGTCGAGAGATTTTTATCGTCTTGTGTGGTGTGTGTCTTTTCTGGGACGAGATGCAGGATCCGGGCCCCGAGACGAGATGCCCCAGTGTCTCGAGACGCGTCGGCAAAGAACTCGAGTTCCTAATTGATAAGTGCTATCAGTTTATGGAAAGCAGACACGTCAATGACAAAGGCTCACGGGGTTTGGTTGGTTTTGGTTTGTTACCAACAAAGTCGGGATGACGTGGGGAAGAGACGTTTATCAATCTTCCGCTCTGTTTTTAGGAGTTGAACTTCTCAAGTCAGTTTGTGCTAACTTTAGAATCGAAAAGGGTCAAAGATCTCAGTCTCAGTTTTCTAATTATAATTCAATCTTCTTCACTCCATCACCTTAAAAATTTGTTTCTCCTGTCCCTGTTCCTGTTCCTTTCATTTCCAACTCTCTCCTTCATTCCCAAGTCTCTCCGTTCCTTTACTACAGTACGGCTTCTTCTTAAACACGATCATGCGTTTGTTTATTTACCTCCCCCGAGGTTGTTTGTGCCGCGTAATGCGACACCCTCGGTTCCCTCGGTTCCATGAGTTCACACCTCCTATGTGACTTGACCTGCTGTTGGCCACCTGCCAAGTTTTCTCTCTCGCTTTGTCTCCCACAATCCATCCGCGTATCGCTTCTTCTTCGTCTTCCAATCACGAATTCATCTTCTCCTCCAAATCTGGCGAATCTGTCAATGTCGGCATGATAAATGATCTCCTCTCCTTCTCACTAATCAGGTGTTTCAACGATTCCTTTCTAGATATGCAACAATGAGCTGAACGTTCCGAAGAATGCTCTATCTGCTCCATCTGCTCCTTCTTCTCTCCCCCGGCTCCGCGCTGTTTTTCAGCCCGGATAGTGCCAACGTGTCTCGAGTGGACGTTTCGCATTGTGAGTTGAGATTTCTTATCACTTATCAGTTCATAATCAGAATCATATAAAATTCAAAGTCAACATTGACTTTGCAAGCGCCGAAAGTTAATGATGTTATCAGGGAAACGAGGTAGACAAAACGGCAGAGTACGATCATTTGAAAGTTGAGGATCTCAGAGAAAGATGCACTTTTAGGGCAACAACTGCCTATTTAATTAGTTAATTACAAAAAACATAGAAAAGAACAGGTTCTTCGAAAGAACAGATAGATAAAAGAATCAAGTGTGTCAGTCGACACTCCACACTCGGTTAATGATCTAGTGATAGTGACTGGTGATTTGGAGGAAAAGATCCTTTTTCTGAAGGAATACAGACTTTACTTTAGGGGTACTGTACTATACTTAGAAGGGATGCAGCAAATAAGTTTGAATTTTCGGGGCCTGACACTCGGCGGGTCTCGAAATCGGTTTTTGGCTGTTTTTTTTCGTTTTTGGGCTGATTTTTTCAAACTTTCTTTATAAAATCTGATAGAAAAGAGTAATTGAAATTCAGAAATAGTTGGTTTGAACAAGATTCGTTGCGAATTACCCATTTTCATAATGTTTCTGCTGAAAACACAAAATCCGAAAATTTCCTTTGAAAAACTGTATGACTCTGGTCGAATTGCATATTTCGAGGCTCCAAATTCTTTTGTCTATCCGTTTTTAACAGAAAAGTTCGAAAAAATGAGTCCAGAAACGAGGCAACACTAGAAAACCGATTTTGGGCGAGACCCGGCGAGTGCCGCTCTGCCACTGTAAGGTGTTGCATCTGGAATTTGACGAATTTTCAAGAACAGTTTTGATGGAAAATGATAAAAGAGAAGTCTTGTGTTTATGTTCAACGAATTCCTCTTTCTTTCCCCTATCAGTTTCTGTCAAAAAGTCCCAAAAAACACCCCTCCAAACCCAAATTCCGATCTTTCCAGTGACCCACACCCTCCCCTATCCTCCCAATGAAAAACTCGTGGTGCTACACAAGTTCGCTGACGAGTTTGTACTCCTTGGCGGCCGAAATAGTGTCTACAATGTCTCTGTTCGTTCCATGACCGAAACGGATAGATATGAATGGACGGCTAGTGAGGAGGCACGCAGCAATTGTGCTGCTATCAGTCAGAATCCCACAACATGCGAGAACTACATCAGAACGTACTTTGAACTCACTAACAACACGTTTATCCTGTGTGGAACTCATGGTTTGCAACCGACATGTGCAGAGTTCAAGAGAGGGAATCGACGTGAGTTTCTAGTTGATAAAAACATCATCATCAGACATTTCAGAATCCCTACGCTTGATCCCTGCAGTCGGAATGTCTCCCATTGACGCTGACTCGAGTGCCCCGTTCATTCGCTCTAATGAGAACATCATAACAGTCAACGTCGCAGAGCTCTCTTCCTCTGAACCACTACTGATCCGAAGGAATGTTATCAAGATGTGGAAAGGGATAGAGAACGATGTGATCTTGAGAACTCCAAGAGGTCTCAGTTCTTTCGAGCAAGCCAACTTTCTATCAATGCATAAAGTGAAGAAGGAAGTGCTCTTCTTCTTTTCCGAGTCTCCCATGGAAACCGAAGGATGCGGGTTACACAAGGTGGCGCGAGTCGGACGGGTTTGCGAGGATGATCCCGGCGGCAGGTATGTATCGATGCGTCACTTTCTCCTATTGCTAATCAGAGGCGACTGGCGCATGCAATTGGAGTGTTACCAATCCCTCCCTCATTACAGACTTTCCTACGCCAAAGAATGGAGTTCATATGCAAAAGCCCGGATTGAGTGCTCGATTGAAGAACACGACACTGACACATTCTACTTCAATCAGTTTGCTGGTGTCGTTGAGTCCCCCAGCTCTTTCTATGGTGCATTCCGATCCCAGTTAGCTGGTGTTGGGGCCTCTGCAATTTGCAAATATGACAAAAAAGAGATCTCCAGCAGTTTTTCCACTGGTTTCAAAGACGCTTCATTGGATTCCTGTCCTAGAGCCAATGATCTAGAAGAGCTTACGAAACTGAGATTGAAACCACTCATCAAACAAAGTAAGAAAAGGCCCAAAAGAAAAAGAAAACAGTCAAACTTTCTCTTATAGAAATTTCGGCCAACCCGATCTACATCTTTCACGGAAAGGATCGTTTTGTAAACGTACTCGCTCAAGAAGACGTCCGAGACATCAACAACAATCCCTATGACATCCTGTACATTGCCACAAATCTAGGAAACATTCTGAAAGTTGTGGTGCCTTCGAATGGGATGAATACAACTGGAAGACACGCAGTGACATTGAAAGTGTTGCCGATGAACTCCAAGATTGTCGACATGAGTTTGTACTCGGGAACAGGATCAGGAGATCAGTCATTGATAGTGGTTACGGATCAGAATGTAAGTGATCTTTGAAAGTTGGACAATTGAATTGAACCCAACGTTTCCAGGTCCTCAAAATCCCCACAGCAACCTGTCATCAAGCCACCACATGTGCTGAATGCCTTGCTCATGGAGATCCTCATTGTGCGTGGGCTGATGGAACAGAGTGTGTAGATATTCGGATGGAAACCAGAAAGACTGCGAGTCAGGATAGTGGCACGTGTGATGTAGTTGGATTTGAGAAAGACAAACCAGTGCTTCTAGCACCTTTGAAGAACAGTTAGTGGCAAAGTGTTTGAAAATGCCATTGAACCTCATCAACTTTCAGAAGAGATCCCTCGAGTTCCCGTCTGTCTCTGTGAAACGGAAAAACGGAAACCGTGTGCTACAGAAGTCATTCAAAAAGAGATCATTCTAGCGACGAATGGAGAGCTCTGGAAGTACATTGCCGTCTTTGCTCTCGGTCTTCTAACAGGTTCCATCTTCAACTATTGCTACTTCTATCTGAGAAGGTAATCCTCATAACACCGCATGTTTCTTGACTAACCCAAATCCCAGAAAACCCCAACTAACCGACCACGAATCGCTCTCTAGCGACCATGAACAGCTTCTCTTGTGAGCACTATACCCCGTTTCCACCCGTTACAACTCTTTTGTCTTCCAGACGCATTGGGCACAAGACAGCTCCATCCTCCCGCTCATCATCCTCAATGACTCGACCCATAACCACCTCATCATCCAGCAGACTCCCCATCGACGCCTTCACCACGTCATCCATCGCCGACGAAATGTTCTCCTCGACTCTCTCGTCTGCCAACAGATTCAACACCGTCTCCATGCATTCCTCAATTCGCACTTACTGCTAGCTCTTTCCTGTTTTCAAATTGCCAATGCGGGTTTTTGTTGTTTTACCGGGTTTTTTGTTTCTGTTTAACATGTTTTAAGTGTAAATATTTATTGTCTGAAGATTTCTATCACGAAAAAAAGAAACACTCTGATCGTTGATAACTAGGCTTGTACTACTGCGCCAACGCAGAGTTGCCCTCGGCGGGTCTCGCCGATTTCAGGTGTTTTCTCGATTCCGGACTGTTTTTCTCGAACTTTTTTGATAAAAACGGATAGAAAGAGGATTTGGATTTTACAAATAGTCAAAGTGACAAAAGTTATACAGTTTTTCATAGCAAATTTTCAGAATGTGATGAATAGAAGACCACATAGTATGCTGATTTCCTTCGGTTCAATGGTCAAATCTGCTTATATGCCGAAGGTTTGGAGAGATGGGCTTCTTGCCACAATCAAGTCAATGCCCAATGTCACATTCATCTGGAAATACGAATCGGATGATGTCGCCTTCGCAGATGGAATCGATAACCTGCACTTCTCCAAATGGGTTCCTCAAACCGCTCTACTCAACGATGACCGTCTGACCGCTTTCTTGACTCATGGAGGTCTTGGCAGCACGATGGAGTTGGCGTACAGTGGCAAGCCAGCTGTCCTGATTCCCGTCTTCGCTGATCAGATTCGCAATGCAAACATGCTCGCCAGACACAACGGAGTCATTTATCTGCATAAGAACTACATGGAGGACGTGGAAGTGACCAGGAAAGCTTTCCACGAAGTTTTGTTCAATGAGAAATACAAGAAGAATGCGAGAAAGTTGGCGGATATTCTGGGAAACCAGCCGTATAGCCCGAAAGAGAATGTGATAAAGTATACGGAGTTTGTCGGGGAATACGGACCGTTCCCTCAAATGGATCCTTATGGACGTCACCTCAATTTCTTTCATAGGGCTTTTCTTGATGTTTATTCTTGTTTCGCTGTTGCTTCCGTTATTTTGTTAGTGTTCCTTTCTGTCGCGATGAAGTTTACTGTGCAGATGGTCAAAAGTAGACTTCTGAAAGTGGAGAAAACGGATTAGGCCAATATTTCATTATCAGTTTTGTTTTCAAGACGGGTGTAATTCAAATAAACATTCTATGAAACGTTACCGGAACACGACCGTAATTTCATTCAAGTCCTTTCCACAAAGGGGAACAGAAAAATGAGGTGGAGGCATGACTGGGAGTTTCAAACTGAGGATGCCGAATGAATACAAAATAGGAGAAGAAAGATGAAACAGATGAAGTGGAAAAAGTGGAACAAACTCTACACACCAGAAAGTGAAAGATTCAATTTTTATTCAAACCCTTTTCACATCATCCTGGAAAAAAACTGTTCGGAGACAACTCAAAGGTTAAAGGGGTACTCCCGCTATATTTTTGTTGCTTATTTTTTTGGACCATTGGATAGAGCTCAAAAAGTTACCCTAGGTGCTTGAATAGCAAAACGCGTGAATTTGAGTTTTGGGGGGAGAAAAATGGGCTCAAAGTGTCCCCGCGCGGCTCCTCGTCGCCCAAAGTTACAGGCCCATGCTCTTTCCAATTCACGTTTTTATTCCATCGTTGTTCTCGTCGCTCACGCGGATATTATTCCCCGCTGAATAAAAACGTGGGCGACGAGAACAGTGAGAATAGGAAAACTGAACAACGAGGGAATAAAAACGTGAGTTGAAAAGAGCATGGGCCTGTAACTTTGGGCGACGAGGAGCCGCGCGGGGACACTTTGAGCCCATTTTTCTCCCCCCAAAACTCAAATTCACGCGTTTTGCTATTCAAGCACCTAGGGTAACTTTTTGAGCTCTATCCAATGGTCCAAAAAAATGAGCAACAAAAACATAGCGGGAGTACCCCTTTAAAAGGGCTACATGTGTGTATGTAGGAAACACAATCCGATGCCTGATCGAAGAGGACATCTGTCCCAGTGACAAAATAGCCACACGGACGGGCCCAAAACTCGCACCCAATAAGCAGATAGCTCACTTTGATCCGTAAAATAGACTCGCGTGAACCTTCATCACGTGGATCAATTGTTGTCCGTTGTTTTCCTTATACTGCCACGTGTCTTTTCATTCCTTCTTGTCTCGTTTTCTCGTTCTTCCGGATCGTCAGCGGAAATATGTTGAGAATCACCGAGAAAGGACTCACCGCCACTGCAAAAGGATACGACGTAGGTTGAGATCAGGTTTTCAAGGACGAAGTGTGCTTTACAGATTTCCTTCGTTACTCAACCCCAAAACCCGACAATCTCTATGATTTCGGTGAAGAACACCACAAAACACAACATGGCATTCGTATGCAAAACACGACAAGCCAAATGGGGAAAATTGATTTTCAATCCATCGAGTGGAGTGATGGCTTCCGGAGAAGAACAACAAGTCTTGGTTAGTTTTTTCCTTCTCTTTCCTTCCATTCAACAATTTCTTCAGGTGTACACAAGCAACATTGTTCCTACACATGCTCTATTTGAGATCGAACACGCAATATCTGGCAACTACGTTGGAAACGTAAGATTGTTACTGTACCGTTAATCATTCACACTCCCTACTTTCAGAATCTATCCGCGGACAGTTTCATGCGCAAGAAGAAGCTTCACATAACTCACCCGGACCCGTCGATCCAAATCTACTTGCGCCAGGCAAGTTCAATTATTCGATGACTAATCAGTTACTTCTCTTTTACAGTTCACACCGACATTTCTGATCTACGAACGCATGAAGTTGAACATCAAGACATTGTACGAATCCGGAACTCAAGGCAAAGATGCGTGCGCCGCTCTCTCCAAAGATATCACAATTCTGGAACAAACGGCAAACGAGGACTTCAACAACTTCCCTCCCACTTCGCCGACGGCTTTGAGCGTTCAAAGCCTCGTTTTCTACAAAGAATACTTTGGAATCGCCTCTGGAGACTTCGGTGAGATAGTAGCCGATGCCTTATAGAAAACTTCGTATTCAGATGTCAGTAAGACGACAGCCCGGTTGGCTCTACAAAGCGGCGACAATCTCGCGTATGAAAGTTTTGCGAAGATGACATCACGTGTTGTCGAGGAAATCAAGTCGCGCCACTTCACTGCAAATCAAATTGCAAACATCAAACCAGGGCACATGGCAATAAGAGTTCGTGTCCCGAGAGGCAATTTCGACAAAACGCTCATCATTGAAATCGACGACAAAGTTGTCGTGATGCGGGGATGTCGTGAGTTAGAATGCTCCGACAGATGTTTCGCGATTGGAGAGATGCCAGTGGAGTCTATGAGTGACCTGGAAAGGGCCACTGGGAAGCGCAGCGACGAGGACGTGCTTGTGTCGATCGAGCGTGCCGTTTCCGTGGATCAACGAGCGCAAGCGGTGGAACGGGTCCGACGCTCGGCTCACTAACATGGTATGATTCTACTCCCGATGCCGAATGGGTTTTATATACTTTTCAGAAGCTCGAAACTGTCTCCTGTCTGTGATCCCTCGGCGACTACCTCACTCTCTGCGATCCCTCGGCATTCCTCTCGGTCTATTGAACTTCTTCTATTCACACTTTCTGGTAATAAATAAATATGATGAATCTGTATTCATTTGAAAATCCAGCAATCCCAAGAAGAAAGGTCCAAACGTTATTGTCACTTTCCCACAAAGCACTGATGGGGAAACGGAACATCGGAAACGAACTGACTGTGATTTGGAACAATCGTTTATTCACATTGGGAGAGGACGCGACGGTTCGTTGTGGATCCATTATGGGCTTTTCATCTGTGTTCTATTATTCTCTCGTCACTTCTCACAACGGAAGTTTGTTCATATTACCGGTACACTCACACTCTTGTCTTCTCGCCCTCTAGCTGCTTGCGCAGTCTCCAAACAGAGCGAGTGGTGGGCTCAACGATATGTTTCCTAGTCCAGAAACGAGAAAATACCAGAAAACCAAACACGTGCAACCGCAGTAGTAGAGAGACTCGGTGGAACGAAAGAGCGACGAAATTTTTTACGTGAACTTTTCAAGATGGTTTTTCTGATCTCTCCAAATCAGTTTTCCGCCCTTATTCCAACTCACTTCGACGATTGATTCATTCCCATTCAAATTAGTCCGATAAGAAGCAAGTTGGCGATCTTCTGAGACAAAATGACGTAAGTTTGAGAGCCGGCGCTTAGACTGACTGACTGCTGTACTTTCCAGAAACAAAACACAAGCCGCAAAAAAGTCGCCAAACACGAAACCATCAAAAGACAAGCGGAACAAAGGCCGCGAACAGCAAGAACCATCGAGAGCGGAGGAGAAGACGGCGGTGACGGGACCGACGAAGAAGGGCGCCGGAGCTGCTCGAAAGGCGAGCAAGGCGAACTTGGCGGCGAAGAAGTCGACGACGGAGATGGGCACGGCGGTGCTGAAGAAGAGCAAGTCGACGATGTCGGTGGACAAAACGGCGACAGTGACGACGGATGAGAAAGATAAAGAGAAGGACAAGAAGAAGAAGGAGAAGGAGAAGTGGTCGGGCGAGGAAGCGGCGGGCACATTCACTCGCAACATGCTCACTGTCAACATGCAAGCGGACTACGAAGAAGTGCAGAAGATGTCTGCGCAGGTGGAACGGTGCAAGATCTGGCAGGCCAACTCGGGTCGCAACAGACATCCCGATTACAAGTGCTACGACGACAGTCGACTCATCGTGCCGTTCTGCAAGACTGACTACATCAATGGTTCCAAGATCAATGTGCCAAACGTGAGATATTCTCTTGTTTTTTTGTTTTAGAATTACTCTTTTCAGTTCTCGCAGAAGATCTACCTCGTCCAGGTGCCAAAACTAGACATTGAGGACACAGTCGAGGAGTTTTGGAGAATGATATTCCAAGAGCAATGCCAGTCTGTTCACATCATTGCTCGTCCCGATGAGCTTACCAATCCGGGCATCGAGAAGTTGTTTGCGCAAGAATCTGGTGGCTATCTCTACGCCAACGGCTTCTTCATCAACACTCGCAAAGTGGAACGGGACTCGAAGAAGGACGTCGCCAAAGCGGACATGTTTGTCGTGGAGTTGCTCCCCGAGGGATGCTCCAACTCTGTCATGTGCAGTGTCTACTTGCACACCTACTGGAAGCCATTCTCTGGACCTGAACGCTTCGGACCGCAAGTCAGAGCTGCTCAGCAGATCGCCAAGGGTGACGGTGGCAACTCACCGACTGTCATTGCCTCGGTTCGTGGCGCCGGACGGAATGCTGCTCTACTGGCACTCGCAGTTGCTGTGGATCAGTTGACTAAAGGAAAAGAGCCGAAGGTAAATAGAGATTCTGTGTGTATTGAACAAGTAGAAGTGTTCTGTTCCAGATCAACGACATCGTCCGTACGATCCGAGAGCAGCGTCCAATGTCCGTCGACTCGTGGCCGCAGTACGTGTCTCTCTACCTGGCAACCAACTGGCTGATCAAGGCAAAAGTCAGTGCGGGACCGACGACCGACGAGATGATTGCCAGGATGAAGAAGTTCAACGAGAAGGCCACTCACAGCATGGGAAACTCGATCATGCAGCAGACCACTGGAAACACGGAAGGCTGACTGCCGCGGAGTCAGAACTGTCACGAACTCATTGTCTAATTCTCTTTTCATTTTTCCTCGTGTCGCAATGACTGATTCATGAACTTATCGCAACATAACCGTGTTCACACCTCTATGAAATATGGTAAATTTTCCATTCGTGACTTTCTTCCCGATCCCTGGCTCCTCTAGTCGAAGACTCGATTCTTCGATTATTCAATCTGAAACAGGTTGATTAAAAGATGTTCTGGTCCCAGGATCCCAGGAGATCCCAGGATCCTCGGGGATCCTGGGATCCTGCTTTTAGGATCCTGGGATCCTGGGACCCTGGGATCCTAGAAACCTAGGATCCTGGGATCCTGGTTCTGGGATCCTAGGATCCTGGTCCTGGGATCCTGCTCCTAGGATCCTAGGATCCTGCTCCTAGGATCCTGGGATCCTAGGATCCTGCTCCTAGGATCCTGCTCCTAGGATCCTGGGATCCTGGGATCCTGGTCCTGGGTTCCTGGGATCCTGCTCCTAGGATCCTGGGATCCTGGGATCCTGGTCCTGGGATCCTGGTCCTGGGATCCTGGTCCTGGGATCCTGGTCCTGGGATCCTAGGATCCTGCTCCTAGGATCCTGGGATCCTGGGATCCTGGGATCCTGGGATCCTGGTCCTGGGATCCTGGTCCTGGGATCCTGCTCCTAGGATCCTGGGATCCTGGGATCCTGGTCCTGGGATCCTGGTCCTAGGATCCTAGGATCCTGCTCCTAGGATCCTGGGATCCTAGGATCCTGCTCCTAGGATCCTGCTCCTAGGATCCTGGGATCCTGGGATCCTGGTCCTGGGTTCCTGGGATCCTGCTCCTAGAATCCTGCTCCTAGGATCCTGGGATCCTGGGATCCTGGTCCTGGGATCCTGGTCCTGGGATCCTAGGATCCTGCTCCTAGGATCCTGGGATCCTGGGATCCTGGTCCTGGGTTCCTGGGATCCGGCTCCTAGAATCCTGCTCCTAGGATCCTGGGATCCTGGGATCCTGGTCCTGGGATCCTGGTCCTGGGATCCTAGGATCCTGCTCCTAGGATCCTGGGATCCTGAGATCCTGGTCCTGGGATCCTGGTCCTAGGATCCTAGGATCCTCCCCCCCCCTAGGATCCTGCTTCTAGGATCCTGGGATCCTGCTCCTAGGATCCTGCTCCTAGGATCCTGCTCCTAGGATCCTGGTCCTAGAATCCTAGGATCCTGCTCCTAGGATCCTGCTCCTAGGATCCTGCTCCTAGGATCCTGGGATCCTGGGATCCTGGTCCTGGGATCCTGGTCCTGGGATCCTGGTCCTGGGATCCTGCTCCTGGGATCCTGCTCCTAGGATCCTGGGATCCTGAGATCCTGGTCCTGGGATCCTGGTCCTGGGATCCTGGTCCTGGGATCCTGCTCCTAGGATCCTGCTCCTAGGATCCTGGTCCTAGGATCCTAGGATCCTGCTCCTAGGATCCTGGTCCTAGAATCCTAGGATCCTGCTCCTAGGATCCTGCTCCTAGGATCCTGGAATCCTGAGATCCTGGTCCTGGGATCCTGGTCCTGGGATCCTGGTCCTGGGATCCTAGGATCCTGGTCCTGGGATCCTAGGATCCTGGTCCTGGGATCCTAGAATCCTGGTCCTAGGAACCTGGGATCCTGGGATCCTGGTCCTGGGATCCTAGGATCCTGGTCCTTGGATCCTGGTCCTGGGATCCCAAGATTCTGAGATCCAGATCCTAGGATCCTAGGATCCTGGGATCTTGGGACCCTGGGATCCTAGAAACCTAGGATCCTGCTCCTAGGATCCTGGGATCCTGGTCCTGGGATCCTAGGATCCTGGTCCTAGGATCCTGGTCCTGGGATCCTGCTCCTAGGATCCTGGGATTCTGGGATTTTGGGATCCTGCTCCTAGGATCCTGGGATCCTGAGATCCGACAAAGGAGAAACGAAAGAAGGAAACAAAACAACAAAACAAGTCGCGATATTGAATCATTTATTGCATCGCTTGAAGCCATTTATGGGTTGTACTCAATCGGAAGGTTCTTGCGACGGACCATTCCATCTCCCTGGAACCACTCGCGACGGAACTGCTTGGCGGCGCCGTCCGGAGTGTTGGTCCACTCGATGGTGATGCGGTCGTTGTTGGTGTCTTCCTGTCCGTAGGCAAACGCATCGCACGAAACGGCGAGGAGCACAGCTTCCTTCGGGTCCAGGACTCCGCACGGTGGGTCGACGCCAAGACGCTTCATGTTGGTCGTCTTGATTCCGAATCCGATGCGGCGCGCCGACGAGTTGATCACTTTGATGTGGTAGGTGTGTTTGTCGTCGTACGGCGCGTTGAAGACGATCTTCGCGTTGGGTTGGGTTTGGATGTCTCCTGGTGGGACGGATTGGGCCATGGCGATGGTTGTTGAAGAGTTGCAAACTCTGTGAAGAGACTGGCGATTCCGAACTCCTTTTATAGCAAAATCTTATCAGCGCCCCAGATCTCTAGAGTTCATGTTCGGGTTATCAGAAGGTCAGTTCACTAGAGCACGGCTGACATTTGGAACACGTTGACTTTTTCCCCGAACCGCTCCTCTCTTTCATTCCTATCTACACTCACTTCAAAAATGACCGAATGGTCAGATCTTCCAGTGGAAATGCGGCATGAGGTCGCAAAAAACCTCAACATTATCGACAGGCAAGCTCCTTCTTATTCTCCCCTTCATCTTCTAATCAACCTGTTTCAGAGTATCACTGAAAATGTGCTCGAAGACTGATTACCGTGTAATCAACTCGTTACACAAGAAGGTCCTCATTCCACTGGTCGTTTTATCAATCTCGAATAACTGGGTCTCTCTGATAATCTACCATGGCATCGAAGATTATATCATGATGAAATTCGCAGAAGAAGAGACCTCAAAGAAGACTTTGGTGACTACTAGAAGATCCAACTCGAAGCTGCACACCCAACAACAATCAACCATGAAGCCATTTGAATTCGCCGCCCGGACCTTCGAGCAGCTTTTGATGCAGAAGAACATCAAGATCAAAACGTTCCATCTGGAGTTTCCCGGTTATGACAAGCCGTACAGCGACGAATTCCTCTTCACTCAGTTCCGAAGCTACATCAAAAGTCCTGCAACATTGAGAATCGGTGTGGTGCTGAACGAATCCGACTGGGACATGCTCTTCGGAATGGCGCGAATCGATCGTGTCTCTGGTCTAAGTGTCCACTATCCGTGGGATGCGTGTCCTTCTGAATTCCCGTTCATGGCCACCGTCTACGATTCTCCGGATTGTTATTATTGGAGCTTACATGCTGACGAACCCAGATTCGAGGCTGAATGGAGCAGCCTTTCAGTGGAAGATGGAGAAGAAGAGGGGTTCGAGGAAACCACAAAGTTCTGTCTCACCCACAACAACCCTATCGATCGGAATCCCCAGCATCTCTTCGACTCGATTCCAGGATCCTTCGACGTGTAAGAAACATCGGGAATGCTCAGTTGTAATGTGCATGTTTTCAGACTGCCAAACGGGTCCAAAGTGAAGAAGATTGTTTTGCCCAGCCGTATGAACTTGCTCTACTTCAATCTGTCCACCTGCGGTATCTACGTCTACAAAACTGCCATCAAGAATGAAAAGAGAGCAGAGCGGATGATGGTGATAAAACTTGAAAGGTTTCTCTCCTAGAATCAAAAACTTTCAGCGTCAAAAGTGCGGTCTCGAGATCATTTGTGCGAAACACGCGGATCCCTTTGACTACTGGTATATCAAGGACTTCAAACGTCGTCAAAAGGATGGTGATTTCTGGATGGAGGCGAGAAACAGGCCTGTTAGACCACGGACCGCGAGAAGGCGCCTCGTTGATATCATCGAACATGAGACTGCCCGAAGCCCCAGCTTCAGAGAACTCGAGGACAGCATCCGGGTGATTCAATCTCTTTATCGACAGCCTTCGGTAGCTCTTTACCCGAGAAACGAATCATATGAACCACTTCGAACAGCGAGAACATTCAGTGAACGGAGTGAATACACATGCAGCGATATCTCGGAGATACAGGAGCCACTGCTGGGATCGGAGAAAGTGTCGAAAGATGAGAAGGTGGTGGAGAGGGTTGTGGAGCAGATGAAGAGTCAGAAGACGTTAAAGATGGAGCAGAAGGAGCAGAAGAGACAGATGAAGGAGGAGTCAGTTCAAACGGAGGAGAGCAAGGAGTCCGAGAAGGTCGAGAAGAAAGAGGAGAAGGAGAAGAAGCGCGGGAAGATCCGGAGCCTTTTGTGCTGTTTCTGAACTTTGTGATAACTGTGATAAGGTGAATAAAGTGATTGGGGTAAATGAGTTATGACAATAAAATAGTGGAAGAGATTTCGTGATGAAAAAAGTATGAAAGAATCGGTCCAGAAACAAGAAAACGGCTGAAAGCCGGAACCGACTTTATCGCGTTGAATAGAAAACATCAAAGTTCATATTCACGTGTCCCCTTGAACTCTATGAAGACGAGAAATCAAATCGAAATCCTCTCATTTCTGATGGGAGCCGAGAATTCGAAACCTGCGCCTTCTGCTCCAACACCGTCAAAAACAGCGGAGCCTACGAAGAAGAAGACGACGGTGACACGCTCTCAGTACCACGATATCAAGAATCCGGTAGACACAGATATTTGGAAACTCCCTGATAAGAAGTTTCTGTTTAGAAGTACGCAAACGATGATCTGAAAACAATGGCATCGATATCGTCGGAATCGACAACATCTTCCGAAGACAGCGAAGAGAAGCGGGTGGCAAAGTCGGTGTATCGGAGTGTCGCCAAGAAGCAGATCGGACCGTCGGCGCCGAAAAACAATGCAATGAAGGTGCTGGAAGGTCTGAATCAGAAAGCAAAGACCCGAAAGTCGGAGGAGATGCTGCGACAGATGTGGAAGCGTCCGCATCAATCATGGCAGAAGATCACAGATGTGACGAGCATCTTGACAGAGAAGACTCGAGTCGACGGGCAGATCTGCGAGGAGGTGCGTCGACGTGTCAACTTCAACGTGGATAAGACCATCTACGTGATCCCTCTGGACCGATGTCACATTCGTGTTCCCAAGGTAAGGGATACTCGTTCGTGTCCGGATCCATGGAGGAAACATGGAGTACATGTGAAACTGTGTGAAGTGAGTGGATCCTGAATGTTTGGAGTCTAGGGATGATGAGGATTCAGATCGGAGGCAGTATCCCCGAGAGCAAGACCCGGAACGCAAAGATCACCCCGGTTCGCAGAGGCTCTGCTCCACCTCCAGAACCAAGTTGGTTATCCTTATCAAACGGTTACTTTCCTTTTTGTTCAGGACAGAAACCTCTCCTCACAATCGAAGACTACATGAAGTTCATCAAAAAGTAAACTGAACTTATTCCCTTTTTTGTAAACTTTGTATTTTTCTGGGTCACCGAATAGATTACTTTCTTTTGTCAACCCTTCTTCCCCTCTGGGACTGTTTGGTTCAATGAGATGAGAACAGAACAAAGAACTTCTTTCCGCCACCTTTGGGATCGGCGTTGTACAATCTTTATAGAAGATGTTGTGCAGGGAGCAATCGGGGCCGGGGAAGTGAAAATAGACTATATAATGCCCGGCGAAGCACCAGGATACAAAGGATGTTTGCACCTCGGCTCGCTGACATACTAAATAGTATTTTTGGGGGCTGGGCGGCAACATTCTATATTAGAGTGTGTTGGTGGGAACCCAGGGCGACTAGCGTACATGGGACTAGAAATGGCTGGTGGGGATGGGATAAAAAATGGGGAGGGATTAGAAAAAATCTCATAAAGATAGACCTCTGGCTTTGCTTTGTAATGGGGGAAGGGGATAATGTATGGATGGGGGAAATGGGTAAAAGGCACAAGAAAATTGGGTAAAATGATAATGAAAACAACTAAGACCTGATTACTTTCAATTAGTAGAGTTGGTTTCGGGTGTTTTTTGATTAGAATCTGTTGGGATGGGGTCAAAGTCTCGACACTTGTCGGTGGGAAAGTAAGAAAGAGAGGGATGGGCGGGGTATGTACAATCAATGGTACACGAAGGGTGATTGGGTGGAGAGAGGAGGTCTAATAGTGACCGTATTGTCCAAGGTTCTCCTCCGAAGTCCACTTCGTGGTCAGCGACGTCCGACGCTTTGCCATCGGAGGGTGCACCTTGCGGTTCATCATCGCGTTCCGTCTCATGTGCGGCGGCAGATTCTCTTGGCTGTTGTCCTGCTTCACGTAGTCGCCTCCACCGTGCATGGCATCACGACCGGCCTGCGACAGGCACATCATCGATCTGGAAAAGAGCATTGTTGAAAGGATTCCAACAAGAATAGTTACCCAGCAACGTTGCGATGCTTCAGGAGCACCTTCGTAGGCGTCGTAGCCCGGCCACTGTTGCGAGCGAATCGCGGCTGATGACGTGCCACCACATAGTCCTCTGGCGGAGTGAGATCCTGCTCGTAAATCTTCTCGTCGACGAGCATGCGCTGCTGAAAAGAAGAAGTTACTACAGAGACCACAGAGAACAGAAACTTACGTATGGTGGAATGTTCTGGAATTCCTTGTCAGTCGGGTGAACGAACTCGCACCGCAATCCGTATGGGCAGAATCCAGTCCCTCCGCGAGCAAAGTTCTTGCACAACTTGGTCTTGTACTTGTTGTTCGGGTACCGGATCGGCACATCAGCAGATCGCAACTCCTTGAGTCCGTGTGCGAACTTGCATCGAGCTCCCATCTCACAAGGCTTGGTTCCCGATGCGTGCATCATGCAGAGCCGTGTCTTGTAGTTGGATGGCTGCTGCGTCTCCGGCTCCCCGCTGTAACCACGACGAGAGAACTTGTCACCGCGCTGCTCGGCGAGATGGTTCTCCTTTTCAGCACTCATCGTGTCGTCGTTGTGGTTGTCGATGGAAATCTTCGAGATCTCCTCGATTGGCACATCGTCGTGCTCCATTGCTCTGAAAATCGAGAGTTTACAAAAATCAAACAACCTTAACAATTGTACCTGTGGTATCTGAACTGGATGTTCCTGTTGCGGGCGTGGTCGCGCTGCATCGTCTCGTACTCCAAGCTAGTTGGCAACGGAGTGGATGATGTGAGCGGAGCCGCACGTGCCGTGTTCATCTCCATCGACTGTGGCATTCCCATTTGGCGTGGCTGTTGTTGTTGCGAGTTCGCCATTTGGTGGGGCGGCATCTGCTGCATGACGTTCATCTGGTCGCCAAGCATCTGCTGTGGAGCAGGAGGCATCGGGTGGAAGTAGACGGGCGCCGCCTGTTGAGCCATCGGGTGCTGCTGGTAGTAGATGAGTGGCGGCTGTCCCGGTTGCATCACCGGTCCTTGCTGGGATCCCTGCTGTGGAGCCATGTAGATGAACGGTTGACCAGGCATCATCATGGACTGCTGCGGTGCCATTTGTCCGTTGGGGGCGACCTGGACGTACTGGCCATTCGCATCTTGGAAGTACGTCGGCGCAGCGTACTGCTGTCCGTTTCCATTCTGAGCAACAAACGCCGGCATCGGCTGTCCTGGAGCTGGCATCGGAGCCGCGTAGTAGTACTGCATCTGGAAAACCGGATTGTTGAGTGTGCAGGAGCAAATTGACTAACCTGTGGATCATATGGAACCGGTTGTGGCTGCTGCGATTGGCCTGGTGGCGGCTGGGACTTCTGATGAGCCGGTGGAGACGTGGCTCCTCCTGATGACACACTGTTTGACGCTGCTTGCATTCCCTGTCTGTAAAAACGGGAAATTGGCCGAAATTTAGGATTTGTGAGCGACGAAACGGACGAGGAGCGAGGAAACAAAAGAACAGAGAATCAGGGAGCAAAAAACAATCGAAAAAAGTGAAATGAGCAAAGAATGGCAGCCTAAAACTGAACTGCTCATCGAATAATTCGAGGAAAAATAACGAAATCGGGCAGAATTTAGGATCTGTGAGCGACAAAACGGAACGGGGAACGAGAAAGCAGAGAAGCGACAGACCAAACAGCAAAAAAACAATCGAAAAAGTGGAATGAGCAAGAATGACGACCAAATTTGGGACTGCCGATGAAAAATTCGAGAACTAAAAATTGGCGCCGGCGCCGAAATTCGCAGTCAAATTTCGAAGTTGGTTACTGTATTGGAAATCGTGGCGAGACCCGCGGCGCCTAACTTCGTATGCTCCTTTAAAATTTCAAATTTTTTCAATGTTTTCCCCTAAATTTTCTTTTTTTTTCTTGCCCAATCTCCTTGTTTTCTCCTCGTTTCTCACAATTTTTTCGTGTTTTTTCCATCAACTATACTAATTTACAGATGGTGCTGTCTGCTGACGTCATCAGAAAGAACAGCTTGTTCCATGTCACCTGGTAAACTTTGAAAACGCTTGCTCCCGAAATACACATGTTTCTAGGGTGTTTGCTACCGGCGACTCCAAGAAACTGACTCGAAAAGAGGTTCTCGGCCAAAAGATCTCGAAAATTTGTACCTCAATCATCGAAATGGTTCCCGAAAAGCATGGAAGTTATCACAACAAAGCCAGTCTGTACCTTCTCTCGCTGTTGACATACGGAACAGTTCTGGTTCACAGATTTCAAGTGGATTTTTTGCAAAGTAAGTGGAAGATTTGGTGCTTGCTCATTTTCTTAGAGCTCTATCCATCGCTCTATAAACATGAGCAACACAAATATAGCGGAACTACCCCTTCAACAACCTCCTGACTTTCAGAAGACGTCGAGAGACTGAAAGAGTTGCTGAAGAAGAAGAGCATCGTCGTGTTGCTGGCAGAGCAGTTCGATAAGGAACAGGAAAAGCGAAAACAGTTACGATCACAGCCAATCACTTCCATTGAAGAGATCGACAGCTGGATCAACCTGGACGATTTGGCAATGATTAGTGAGGGTCTTGGAGTGAGTTTTCATGAAAAATAAGAACCGAACATATTCTTTCCAGATCAACGGAGATGTTCGTGAGCTTACCATGATGGATGCGTTGCCAGATTGGAGTGCAATCAACGCAGACGCCACCGGACTCTACGGATCCATTGATCAGTTCTCCAGGTGAGTGATTGGTTTGGTATCCAAATCATAGAGAAATTTTCAGTCAGAACAACAACATCTCCACTTTTGTCGAGGGAAATGGAAGTGACGAGAGAGAACGATTGACCAACGCAGTTTTTTTCGATTTCGACGATATGGTGGCGAATAAGACTCCGCAAACTTTTCCGCGGGAGCGTTCGATCCACGACGAGTCGAGGAAGCGGTCTGTACTCCAACCGGAACTCGAGAATCGCCCTCATGAACATATCGATGACTTTGTGCCGCCCTTTGAAAAGCAACCAGATGTCGAAGAAGCCGGAGATCCATTGAAGTATGCTCAGTGCTCTTTGGTGGATCCATCAGAGCAGTCGAATCAAGACTCGTTTCTGGATCGTCCACAGGAGCCTGCGACACCAATAACTCCACTCACGCAACAACAAGAGATTCCGGAAGCTGTAGTTGATCCAAAAGAACAGCAGAAAGAACCAGATCAGCAGCCCCCAGAAGAGCAAGTGAAAGAAGCAGAGTCACAACTGATGCCAGAACAACCTGAGCCTGCTCAAGACCCTCCACTTCAAGAACCACAGCCAGCACCCGAACCATTCCATCAAATTGAAGACCTGGACTTCCCGAACGTGTCTCGAACTATGCAAGACCAAGTCATCGCCTTCTACGATCAAGTTGCCAATTTGCCAGATGACAGTCTTGCACTGCCACCACCACCACGAGACGATTTCGATCTTCCCGGAGAGCCACCACCAAAGAAGCAGAGAACTGGAGATGAGGATGTCGACGAGGATATGGAGAAAGCCCGTCAACGAGCTTCTTCCCGAGCTATGACGCCAGTGACTCCTCAGAATCGCACGGATCTCACCGGTCTTCAGACGACGATTCGTACGGATTCGGATGAAGAAGAGCTTGAGCTCAGCTTCAAGTTGGACTCTCAAATCCATCAGCCGATCCCACAGAAGAAGAAGTCGAGACGTCTGCCGCCGATTTATGGAGATGATCTCGAGATTGATGTTTCTGTGCAGAAAGCGTTGTCAGCTGATTGGTCGTCGTTGGTTCGCAAAATGGATGACGTCAGAGTCAAGATTCCGTCGAAAACTGACTCTGTCTGTGCGGATATGTTCCTTCCGGCGCCGTATGTTTCAATGGGAAGACGTGAGTCACACTTTTTCAATCATCATCCGCTATTTTTATGACTTCAGGCTTCGCCGAAGAACTTCTTGATGCCTTCCGCACCGGAACTCATCCGAATTACTTGCCATCTGCTGTAACGTCTCCTGATCAAGACAAAACACGTAACGACGAGCCGTCGGAAGATGTCCAGATGAAGTTCGCCACTGTCTGCTTGTTCTCTCCGGGAGAGCAGCTGGAGCAGCAACAGTTCGAGGAAGAACAACGCACACGTGTCTTCTTTGACGACGAGTACCGTCCATTGTTTGAAGAACCTCTCCGTGAACCCGCTCCTCTCGTTCAGCAGCAAGAAGAAGAGGATCAGCAGCTGAAGTTTGCCCAGGCGTACCTTCGACCACCGACTCCTCTGGAAGCCGAGCAGATCCTGGAACCACTTCAGGAACCACTTCTTGAAACTCTCCAGGAACCAGCACAAGAATCACAGCATGAAACGCTGAAGTTTGCAAGCGCAAATCTGCTCCCGAGAGTCAGTGAACAGCTACAATACGCTCAAGTCTCTCTTCTCCCCACTCCCGAGAAGATTATGGAAGCGCAAATCATCGAAGATCTTCAATTGGACCCGTTTCCCGCCGGCGACGCTATGGCCACTCTTGACTATTCGCATCAGAGACAAATGCAACATTCGGAGGACGTTGAGAATCCGAGACGTCGTCAGAAAAGCAGCATGGGACTCCGATCTGCTAGATGTGAGTGATTTTCAAAGTTTGAGCCAGTTAATCTCTTTTATTTTGCAGTGGAAGACCTAGAACAAGACTCGGAGGAGCGAGAGTATCGAGAAAGACTTCTTCGTCAGGAGCAGAGATATGCGCAAGATCCCGTTGAGGAAGATCCATTCTCCAACTCTTCTGGACCTACCACACAGAATAATCGCTTCTTGATTCATGAGGAATTGCTCACAGAAGCTAGAGAGAAGCGTCCAGAATGGATCGATTTTAACGAGTTTACTGCAACATTCTCCAGAAAGAAGGCGGCGACATCGTTTGAAGGACTACTTTGTGAGTTTCATTGGTCTGGTTCTGTTTCTGAACTACAAATTTACAGTGAATCTCAAGAACCAAAAGCTCCGTGCGAAGCAAGACGAGCCATTCGGAACCATCCTGGTGCAGCACATCGACGAGATCTCCTTCGACAACACTCAATAACCCTGTATCATTCTTGTTGTTCCTCTCATTTTGTTTTCATCTTGTGTCACCTCTCCACTTTCTACCCCCATTCATCGCCCTGTACCATTTATTGCCCACCTAATATTTCAGTTTGATTGCCAGTCTCAACTGGAAGAACGCGAGTTTCTAATAGAAGACCAAGGAGAGAGAGAGAGTGAAATCGGTTTATTAGCTTTGTTTCAACAACAAAATCAACAAAGAAAATCACAATTTTACAGAGACGTTCCCGTATTATGCAAAAGTGGCAAAGAAGAAGAAAAAAGAGAATCGATTTACAACTCGTCACGTGGGATCAACTTCTCAAGAGTGATGTCAAAGTAGAGACGAGCCTTTCCTGGGATCGCTGGAGCTCTTCCGTCGTCTCCGTATCCGAAATCGGATGGGATGACAACTTGACGACGTTCTCCCTCGCACATGCCGGTCATGGCGATGTCCATTCCCTTGATGACCTCTCCCTTGTTGAGACGGAAAACGAAAGGCGCGTTGCGAGAGAAGGACGAGTCGACGAAGGTTCCGTCCTCGAGATGAAGCACGTATTGCTGGTGGATGGTGTCTCCGCTCTTCGACTTCTTGCAATCCTCCTCGGCAATCTTGTGGGTCTGCTCGATCACGATTCCCTCGTCAGTCGTCCATTTCTCTCCTGGAACTGCGCGGAACAGATCGACGAGTTGGACAGTGTAGTAAAGGGTTTGGTCCTCCTTGATGCTGTCTCTTTCACGTCCCTTGTTTCCGAATCCGAGGTTTCCTGGGATGACGACCTTGCGCTTCTCTCCGACACACATTCCCGTCATAGCACGTTCCATTCCAGGGATGACTTGTCCTTTTCCGAGGGTGAAGGTGTATCTGAAAGGTGTGTGGTTTGGTTTGGTGGATCCTAACTGTCTCAAAGGGATCTGGGGCTTCAAACCATGCTCTATCTAATGGTATAGGTCTAATTCTTTGGTTCTTTCTTACTGCTTAGTTCTAACAGATTGAAACTGACCCTCGCATCAGAGTCATTATACATATGTACAGACTTTGGCGATTTGTAACTAGCCAAAACAGATTACGGGGAAGATGTTGCTAGTTGTAATAGACACTTTGAACCATGCTCTATCTACTGATATAGGTTACAAGCTATCAGAACACTCCTGAAACTCACGGCTTCTTGTTGAAGTTGGACCCAATCTCCTTTCCATCCTTATCGCTCAACTTGTACCACTGATCTAACACATCTCCGTCCTGCGACTTGAGCTTACACTTCTCCGCCTTAATCGGACGAATGATCTTGATCTCGAGACCATCCTCGTCTTTCCAGTTGAGCTTTTGTTCCTCCTCGGCGGCAAATGAGACGGCGACAAGCGCCACAAGGCAGAGAAGAATGGCGTGCATTCTGGAACATTGGTTGGTGAGTTGGGAATGGGAAGAAGCTAAGGAGGCGAGAAAGGTTGAAGGAAAGAGAAGGAATGAAGAGCGAGGAGGAGAAGAGATGTTTATAAAAGTGTATGGTCAGCATCTGGCGTCTGGCGACTCGGTGCTGCTCTGCGCAGCTGAGTAATGCAAGTGTAACCAAACAGCTGCCACGTCACCCTTTTTGTTTCTGCTAGGTCGAGTTGGGGCTCTTTTTTGCAATGTTTTAATATCAATCGATAGATCTTGAGCTGCTGAACGTTTTCTTAATACTTCATTTAAATCGAAAACGATTTTGAAATGTAGTTTTGGACCGTTGAAAAGTCCACACACATCGCTGCAAGTAATACGCGGCACCGGCCGGTGCATTGCGGGTGGCATAACTCTGTGATGCTTTGATGGATTTTGATGAAACTTGGTGTGTTTTCAGATACAATTGATATAAAACTGCTGGCAAAGTTTGACATTGATCGGTCAAGCCTACACAGACTTTTGAGCAAGCGCAGCTAACGCGCGAATCATTTGGAGCAAAGCCAACTGGGGGGTTACAAAGAAAACTTGAGAATCATAAATCAAAAGAAACCAAACAGGACAGAACAATTCACACTTCCTTGTATGAGAACCTTTCCTATAATTGGATACAGAAATGAGAAACACACCGAGTAGGAGAACCGAACAGGACGGGAATGAATGGATCTCCGCCGCAAGAAGTGTGTAGGTCATTAGTGTCCCGCAGCCTCCTTGGCCGATCCGTCGCGCTGTAACTTTCTTCTCCCTTCATCCCTCTCCCGTCGTGTATCTCCTGATCTCACGTAGTCTCTGGACCTTTGCAGTCCGGTCATCGGGAAAGAGACGACGGGATGGCCGGGACGGCCACGGAATCGAAAGAGATGAAGGAAAAAGCATAACTGGGTTGATTCGGATCGATAGAATACTTTATTCATTCTCTTATTTTCTTTCTTTTTGTTCAACAACATGGAAACGGGGAGTGGGACAGTATAAACTATCCTTGGTAGGGAGTGTACGGCACGTTGTTTCCAGTGGTGCCTCTTCGTTGGCAGAAGAATTTGAAGAGGAACACCGCGATTCCGATGATCAGGAAGGCAACGATGATGCCGACTGCAATGGTTTTGTGTTTGTTTTAGTTTGTCCGTTTAGATGATTCATAACAAGCGAGTTTTATCTGATCGGGATCTCAATCTCAATCTCATGAGGTGGCAACCACTAGGTAGGGTCAGTTTCTATCTGTCATAACTGAACAGTCAGGCAAAACCTGGTGATGAAACCAATACCATTAGACAGAGCATGATTCTAAGCCCCAAGAACCATTAGAAACCATGCCGTTAAAGTTCCTTTTCCCTAGTTAGAAGCTATCAAACTAGGCACTAGATATGACGCTAGAGAGGAGTCTAGAAGGGCGTCTACAAGGTTTGAATCGAAGCGTATCTAGAAGCATTGGTCTTTTCCAACTGCTAACAACTCACTGAAGAAGGACCACCCTGCAAAAGAGGGAGCCCTGGGCTTTCCAGACTTTGGCGTCGTCGTTTTTACGCCAGAAGTTGTTGGCAAAGTCGTAGATCCTGTAACCCCACTAGATCCACTAGATCCAGTGGTCCCAGTGGCCCCAGTAGTCCCCTTCGTTCCCGTGGAAGTCGCATTATCTCCATATTGCTCCTCAACTGTCAAATCACCATCTGACGCGTCTGTGTTGTTGCTGCTAAGGGTGGAAGAACTCGACTGAAACTTTCTGGTTTTGTCTTGATTAACACAGTGGCTTACATCTGCAGAAATCCTAATTGCAAGAAGGGAAAGAAGGAAAAGAGAAGCCAAATTAGCAGAGAATCTCATGACTTTTGTGTATGTTGAAATGACTGGATGGAGGATCTCGAGCGGATGCGTGGAGCAGCAAGGTGTGCAAATAGAAGAGGGGAGTGCAGAATGGAATGGAATGGCACAGTCACTTTTCACTTTATTTGGGATGAATTCGGGATGTATTTGGTACGGAAACGAACAAAACGAAACGACGAGAATGGAGGAGATCGACTAGGGATATGAGAGAAAGAGTGTGGAGGGTCGCGGAGGTAGGGAAGAGCTAGCACATCCAGCTGGATGGCACCCATTGGGTCTCGTAGCGAAGTGTTTCCAAGGCATCAACTAGTCTGCAAAAGTCATTGTATGTTTGGTTACAGAGAAACTGCTGTCTTTCCATAAATCGCTTCCAACGAGAAAGTGGCCGCGGCGGCGATGGGACGCAGTCACACAAAACAGAACGTTTGGTGGTTCACTGTTTTTGCCTTTGTTTTGCTCATTTTCGATCATTTTTTTTCAATTTTTTTGTAAAAACATCAAGACAATAGTGTTTTTTATGTTTTCTGCAAAAAATTTTAAGAAAAACCGTCAAAAATTAGCAAAATGCAAGCGAAAACTGTGGACCACCAAAATTTTGTTTGTGACTGCGTCCAGTCGCCGCCGCAGTCTGTGGGCAGCGATTGATAGACAGACAATACTTTCCTACCTTTTGAAAGTGACATCTATGTTTCTATTCACTAGAGTCAGATGAATCTTTGACTTGCACTCCAACCCAATCTTTGCACTATCATCGCAAATCGATTGTAGTTGAGCTTGAGTTCTATGCGTTCTTCGGACAGCTTCAAGTTGAAGGAACTCTTCGAGTGGAGGAGGAACAACATGAACTACAAATGGCATGAACTCGGCGTTGTAGAGATAGTTGACACTTTGAGGAGCGGAATCCAGCACACACATTCTTCCACTGCGGATCTCCTTCCTGACTGCGTCGGCAGTGGTTCCATACAACTGATTGTCCAACTCTCCCCACTCAACCATTCCTCCTTCCCGGATTCTTTGATACATCTCCTCTTTCCTAACGAATTGGTACTCTCTTCCTTCGATTTCTCCGGGACGTTGGGCTCTTGAAGTCACTAAAAACTTGTTGTTAGAGCTGGATTCATTGTTTTGGTTAACTTACAAGGAACAATGGTTGAGAAGTAATGGGGAGCAAGGCGAAGCAACATTGACTTGATATCTCGTCTTCCTGTTCCTACTGCTCCCAGAAGAACCAGGGTTCTTCGACCAAACGGGCAAAGCATTGAAACCTTCTCCATGGTTAGACTTGCAGGAAGGTAACCAACTTGAGTCAAATCTCCCAGTTTCCTAGCTTGCATCCACTTCTCATCTTTACTCAACACTTGTACCACATCACCTTGAGAAACTTCTAGATCCAACCAGAGACACGGACGATCAATATCCTCTCGAGAACTGTAGCTATCCTGAACGCGGAAGAAGTTCGGTGGAGCACAATGAATCGCAGCTGGCTCCAAAGTCAACTCGACACTCCCTTTGAGGTTCTCCAGATCGGCGCGGAAGTAGACGTCCTTGCCGTCAACCTGCGTAATTACATCTCCGGGTTTCACATCGTAGTTCGCCTTCTCGTTGATCTTCGTGACGACCAGATGTCCTCCATGTTTCTCCACCTCCACCTGTGCTAATTGTCCGGCGTCTATTGTGGCTTGTCTCGATTGGTATTGCGGGAGCAGAATGGCGGATTGATGGATTGGTGCGTAGCTGTGATTCTTGGCAGTGGAGGATCGGAGGATTGGAGTCATTGTTGGAGATGGACCATCGAGGGCAAGGGCGTGGAAGGTCTTGGTTGTTAGGACTCGTTCGGTGACAATAGTTCGTTTCTTGAGACCGGTTTTCGGATCGATTTCAGTTCTTTCTTCGATTTCCACTTGCTCAAACTTTTCTTTTCCATCGTTTCCCTTGCTAGAGGAGGAAGTTCCATTGCTCTGGAATAAGAAAGTAAAGATTTCGGGTGTTAAAACCGTCAAAACACACAAAACACTCTTGAGTTCGGCACCCACGGGTTCAATCCCCGCGGTGGCGAAACTGGTAAAACTTTTTTTGCACTGTTTATTTGCAATTCTAAAGATGAAAAGTTCACAAACCTTGTTGCTATCTGCATCCACATCCGCCTCTTTTCCATTCTTCTTCTCAATATTCTCAATTTTCTCCAACAACACATGCAGACACCGTGACAAGTTATCAGCGTTGGAGCGCAACTGAGCCAACTCGTCCTCCTCGCTCATTCTCTCTGAAAATGCGTTTGTTGTAAGGAAGGAGCGAAATGTTGTTTGGCATGGCATGGAACAAGGTGGGAAACGGGGGAAGACGGAAGGGAAGCATCGGAAAGCATACAAAACGGTCGGGATGGCAAACAAGTGCAAACGACTACGCACTTCGAGGCTTAGAGCATTTAGAACTGGGCATACATGTGTCCGGTGGGTGGGTGGAAGGTTTCGGGAATTCCAATTGATTGGGGCTAATCATTTTTTATGGAAAAGGAAAAGCAAAAGTCAACAACAAACTTTTCCCGTTTCCTTCCTCGGAGGAGGGGACACTCTCACTCTCAAAAGTTCTTCTTCTACCAGAAAGATGACCCCCGAGAGCAAGAAGCTCCGATTAAAAGAAAAGAAGAAAAAGCATAAGAAACCGCACAGAAACAATGTGCAGAAGAGTCTCAAACATGCGAATTCATGTGCTCTGCGGGAGCAACGACTACTCGCGAAGAGGGGCGGGGAGACACAGAGATGTCGGCGACATGCGGGATCGATGGGGAGCAGTGACGACGCAGGGCTCTCTTCACTCACGGAGAATGCTAATTTGGGCAGTGGAATGAAAATGTGCAAGGGTTTGAATAGAAAACGAGAAGGAGTGGCAAGGTTGGAATGCGTTATTGCTGCGAGTGCCGGTTGGAAACAGGGTGGTTAGGAAAGTCAGAAAAAAGGGCTCGGTAATTAAGTAATTGCATGTTGTACTATATAAATTGATAGCTCTTAAAACGCTGAAAAACATTGTAATACTTCACTTTTGCTGAAAAATGTTTCTAAGAGCAGTTTTGAGCTCTCAAAGTTCGTTGAAAACCAAAAACAAGGATATGAAGACTTCGAGTTTGAACGGGTTCCCGACTTCCTCCAGAACGCTCAAAGAGCAGGAAAACAGATTACAGTTATTAAAACGTGTTTTAACCTATTTCTACTAGTAGAATTCTAACTCATAAACTATTTAGTCGCTCTAAAAGTGACCAGGAACTCATCGGTCCTGCAACACCGAATCTCGGGTTATGTCGAGACTTTGAGGATCCAAAAGTGTCTTTAGAAAGTTTATGCAGCCAAAACTAAGTACTACCATTCTGTTCAGCATGTCTAGTTCTATAAATTCAAATGTCAAGAACTTCAAACTGATGAGTAATGCTCTAGTTCTCCTAGCTCAAAGACACCTATAGGAGAAGAGACAGAAATGAAATGTGAAATGCAAATGAACTGACTGAATCTTCACTCATTTGCCTCCGGAACAAAAGGTGACCATGAAGGTCTATCGAACCGACGTCCCCAATTGTTTATAAACACCGCCTCTCCTCCAATGAAAGACGACGGTCCGGAGTGGTTCGGGAGGGCGATGGTGTAATCCGAACGGCCGCAGTCGCCACCGAACAATGATTAATTGTTGGACGGGGGGGAGCGAGCACTTCTCGCAACGACATCTGTGTCCCGAATGAATGGATGAACTAGTCGAATCGAATGAATTCGAAGCGACGCGAGCAGATGGGAAGGGTTTATGGTGGTGGTGGGGGAAGCTGTTCGATAATGGGGTAATGGTTTGAAAGCGAGATGGGAAAGGAGCAAAAACGATTGTTGAGTCTGCAAATAAGTTATTTAGCAGCTATTATTTTATATAACTGCTTTGTTGACTCAAACACTTGTCCATTATTTTTGCGCTTCTCATGATTGCTCAATTTTCAAGGTTATGGTACTGTGGACAGTACCACAACTCAAGATTAGTATGTATGTATCTTGTGTACCAATCTCTCTCGTCGTTGCACGCTGGACCACTCGACCATGAACCTTTGCGCGGACCATTGTAACCGCACTGTTGCATTCCACTACTCCCACCCAACATGAGTCTCTCCAAACCGTTTCGTCTGCAAATGCTTCCTGTACTCTGCTTTGAGGAAGTGCTTCATCAAATGTATCCCATTGATTTGTAAGTTCCCATTTCCCCTGTTACCTTGACCATCTTTTTTCCAGAATCTGCATGTCAATGTGCTCTGAAAAGACGAAGAAACGGATGTCAACAGTCAAGGTAGCCGAATGCTACGATTTAGAAATCGATGGTCTAACCACTGTTCTTACCATAACATTCCGAAGTGGAGGCACCTTCAAATGGTGTATTCAAAATGAGACTGTCAGATATGCCGCACAATCAGTATATACGATGAAATACCCTCATTTTCCACAATACGAGAAACTGGAGCCAATAGTTATCAATGGAACAGTGGAACTTGAAACGTGAGTGCTTCGTTTTTGTTGAAAAAAGAAACGATATAAGCTTGCAGCTTCAAAATCGATGCAGCGGACACATTCTACTCTCTTGCCTACGTTACTGGTTTCGGTTACGAAGAAGAAGAGCTCCTCTTCGTCCGACTTCTATCCGCTTTTCCGTGTCCACTCAAAGATTTGTTGTTACCTAGAGGTCCAGAGGAGTGGATTTATGAATGCATTCTTGACATGGACGCTCTGAAAAATTGTGAGCATGTGAGTATCATCTGTGCGGTAGGCAATACATTTGTCGGTGTGATGGATTTTATGGAAGTCACCAGGAAAGCCACAGTGAGCTATGCTGACTTTTACATCTTCCCTTATCGTGACACTCCTTTCGATTACAACAAGGTACATGTATGCGTACGCGTCTTTTCTGTACCTCATTACTATTTCAGCTAGTAAATCTCGACGAGCTCAAAGTGATTGGTGTTGGCTCACAAGCAAACGGACTTCTGCTTGAACAGAATAACGAGCATCTAGAGTTGGAGTTATGCTCAGTAGCTCCAACAACACTGGCAACGTTCTTCAAACGATGGACAAATGGAGAATACAGAAGATTGAAGACGTTCAGAATGCAAATACATGCCTTTTGGAATTACTACTTTTCGGTTCCAGACGAGTTGCAACTGCACGACACCCCGTTTTTCCAGGACGAAACTCATTTGGTCAAGTTAGTTTGTGCGCGCAAATCATGTTAAACAACTTGTATTTTCCAGGTTCTCTTCTAATTTGTACCTAGATATCACTCCTGCGAACACAGGACGGCGAAATCTGTTTCAACATCCCATGCAATGCCGTACAGCCCTTCTAAGAAACTGTCACGGGGAATGGGGAACTCTGGTAATGACACCACACACCTTGCATTTTGTGGTTTGGAGCTACCCACTTCCACCAGTAGAAGTGCCTCGTGGCCGTCGTCTGACTAAAGTTGAACACTATCCATTATTCCCAGTAACTCCACTTGAATCAAAAATTTTCCGAGACGATGAGGAAGCAAGGAAAGATTTCGAAGGAATCATGGATTTCCAGACGTTTCTTTTTATCGACACACCGATGGCATGATAACTGAATCTTTTTTCCAGTTCAACACAATAAAAGCATTTTTTAGTTTGAGTTTTTTCCAGTTTCTCAAGTTTCAAACTCTAATCTGTGTTCTTCGATCGTTTCTACTTCCCTGTTTTGCTTCCCTGCATGACACAACACAGTGTCTTGCGAGAGGGTTCATCTTCCCTTGGATGCCAATGCGCACTCCTTTCCCGCACAACCGCTCACATACGACAACCATCGATTGGACCATTGTACCCGCACTCTTGCACTGTTGCATTCCATCAATTCCAATCCAACATGAGTCTCTCCAAGCCGTTTCGTCTTCAAATGCTTCCCCGGGTCTGCTTTGAAGAAGTGCTTCATCAAATGTATCCCATTGATTTGTGAGTTATGATTTCTCTTGTTGTCTTGACCTATTCCTCTTCAGAATCTTCATGTCAAAGTGCTCCAAAAAGACGAAGAAACGGATGACAACAATAAAGTTAGCGGAATGTTATGATTTAGAAATCGATGGCCATACCATTGTTCTGTCCATAAAATTCCGAACTGGAGGCACCTTCAAATGGTGTATTGAGAATGAGACTAGAAGATTCTTCCCGAATCCGTTCCACTTTTCTTATCATCACTACATTTCACAATACGCGGCGATGGAACCAATGGTTATCAATGGAATGTTGAAGCTTGAAACGTAAGTGTTTCTCTGTTTTTCAAATGAAATGTGTGCATTTTCAGGTACAAAATCGATGCGGCGGACACATTCTACTCTCTCGCCTTTTGGGCTTCTGGTTCCAGTCGCCCAAAAGAACATCTCTTCAACCAACTATTATCAGCTTTTCCATGCCCGCTTAGGGATTTGTCATTACCTAAAGCTGTAGAGGAGTGGATTCCCACTTGCATTTCTGACATGAACGCTCTGAAAAAAAGTGAGCGTGTGAATATCTCCTGTGCCAACGAAAATGCATTTGTTGCTGTGATTAACTGGATGGAAGTTCCCAGAAAGGTCACTGTGAGCTATGAACACTTTTACGTCTTCCCTCATCCAGATATCCCTTTTGATTACAGCCAGGTAAGCTCCGGAGTCTTTTATGTTTCTCATTACTCTTTCAGTTGGTCAATCTCGATGAGCTCAAAGTAGTTTGTGTCGAATCACAATCAAACGGACTGCTCCTTGAACAGAATAACGTACACCTCGAGTTGAATACATGTGCAGTAACTCCAGAAACTCTGGCCACGTTCTTCAAACGATGGACTAACGGAGAATACAGAAGATTGAAGTCACTCAGCATGAGAATTCATACCGTTCGGTTTGACTACTTTTCGGTTCCAAACGAGTTGCAATTACACGACATCCAGGACGAAACGCATTTGGTCAAGTTAGTTTGTATTCTCAAGTCATGGAAAACAACATGTATTTTTCAGGTTCTCTTCTGATTTGTACCTAGATATCACTCCTGCGAACACAGGATACCGACATCTGTTGCAAGATCCCATGCAATGTCGTACAGTTCTTCTGAGAAACTGTTACATGGAATATGGAACTCTGGTAATGACGCCATACACCTTGCACTTTGTAGTTTGGAACTACCCACTTCCACCTGTCGAAGTTCCTCGTGGTCGTCGTTTGACTCAAGTTGAACACTATCCATTATTCCCAGTAACTCACCTCAAAGCAAAAGTTTTCCGAGATGATGAGCAAGCAAGGAAAGATTTCGAAGGAGTCATGGATTTCCAGACGTTTCTTTTTATCGGCACACCGATTGGCGACAGGACGGCTTAAACTTTTTCATGTTGAACACAATAAAAGCATTTTTCAATTTTTAGTTTTTTCTCCAGTTTATCACAGTTCCGAACTCTAATCTGTGTTCTTCGATCGTTTCTACTTCCCTCTTTTGCTTCCCTGCATGACACAACACAGTGTCTTGCGAGAGGGACCTTCTTCCCTTGGATGCCAATGCGCGCTCCTTTCTCGCAGAACCGCTCACGTACGACAACCATCGATTGGGCCATTGTAACCGCACTGTTGCACTGTTGCATTCCACCATTCCAACCCAACATGAGTCTCTCCAAACCGTTTCGTCTTCAAAAGCTTCCCCGGGTCTGCTTTGAGGAAGTGCTTCATCAAATGTATCCCATAGATTTGTGAGTTCTGATTTCTCCTGTCGCCTCGACCTTGTCCTCTTCAGAATCTATATGTCAAAGTGCTCCAAAAAAACGAAGAAACGGATGTCAACAATCAAGTTAGCTGAATGTTACGACTTAGAAATAGATTCTTCCGCCATTGTTCTGACAATAACATTCCGAAGTGGGGGCACTTTCAAGTGGTGTGTTCAGAATGATGCCCCCAGATATGATTTTTCGGGATATAAACTATCATCAAGGCACAAGTATCCTTATTTTGAGCAATACGAGAAACTGGATCCGATAGTTATCAGTGAAGCAGTGGAGCTTGAAACGTAAGTGTTCTGCGAGCTTCTGAAGACTTTCGATAACCATTTTCAGCTACAAAATCTATGCGGCTGACACGTTCTACTCTTTCGCCTTCTTTTCTGATTCCACAAACGCAGAAGAAAAACTGTTCGATAAACTGTTATCCACTTTTCCGTGTCCACTTAGGAATTTGTCATTACCTGAAGCTGTAGAGGAGTGGATTCCCTATTGCATTTCTGACTTGAATGCTTTGAAGAAATGCGAGCATTTGAATTTCATATGTGCTGAAGGCATCACGTTTCTCGATGTGATCAATTGGATCGAAGTCACCGAGAAAATCACTGTGAGCTATGAGGGAATTGATTATTCGGCTCGTCCTTATGCTCCTTTTGATTACAGCAAAGTGAGTTTCAGAGGGTTTTCTATATCGTCTGACTTTTTCAGCTGCTCCATCTCAACGAGCTGAAACTAGTCTCTGTTGGTTTCCCCGCAAGTACAATGTTGTTGGTACAGAACTTCGAACATCTCGAGTTGGACAAGTGTTCCATGCGAATAACGGATTTGCAGGTGTTCTTTCAACAATGGGTTAACGGGGGTCACAGAAGACTGAAAACGTTCAAAACCCACAATTCGGAGTTACGTGAGAATTTTCTCTCGATCATATATCCATTGAACTTGTACTCTCCAAAGTTTTCTTCCCCAGACGACTCTCATTTGGTCAAGTGAGTTTGTAAAAGAACTTCTGGAGATTCATTCAATGTTTACAGGTTCTCTTCTAACTTGTACATCGATGTCACTCCTGCAACAGTTGGTGATCCAGTTATGCAGTACCGAACAGTACTTCTGAAAAACTGTCACGGGGACTATGGGACTCTGGTTATCACACAACACACATTGCATTTCGTAGTTTGGAACTACCCATTGCCCCCCGTAAAAGTTCCTCGTGGTCGTTGTTTGACAAAGTCTGAGTTGTATCCATTCTTCCTAACAAGTCCTCTTGAACCAAGAGTTTTCGAAGATGATGATGAAGCAAGCCTTGACTCCGAGGGAGTCTTTCCTTTTGTAAAGTTTATCATGTTTGGTATGAATACACCTTGATAAATTACTGAATTTCAATTTAATAAACTTCATAATTTCCCTCTTTTGATTCCCTTCACGACACAGCACAGTTTCTTACGATGGGTCATCCTACCTTGGATGCCAATGCGCGCTCCTTTCCCGCACAACCGCTCACCTACGAAAACCATCGATTGGACCATTGCAACCGTACTGTTGCATTCCACCAATTCCAACCCAACATGAGTCTCTCCAAGCCGTTTCGTCTTCAAATGCTTCCTGTACTCTGTTTCGAGAAAGTACTCAATCAAATGTATCCCATTGATTTGTGAGTTCTATGTAGTGATTCTATTGTTGCCTTGACCTTCTTCTCTCCAGAATCTGTATGTCAATGTGCTCCAAAAAAGCAAAAAACCGGATGTCAACAATCAAGTTGGCTGAATGTTATGACGTAGAGATTGATGATCAAACCATTGTTCTGATCATAACATTCCGAAGTGGGGCACCTTCAAGTGGTGTATTGAGAATGATACAAGAAGATCTGATTCAATGGGATGTAGAATTTTGCCCAAGTACTCTCATTTTGAACAATACGAGAAGCTGGATCCGATAGTTATCAATGAATCAGTGGTGCTCGTAACGTAAGTGTTCTGCAAGTTTCTGAAGACTTTTCGATCACCATCCTACCATCTTTAGCTACAAAATCAACGCGGCTGACACATTCTACTCTCTCGCCTACTTTTCTCGTACCCGTTACGCAAAGGAACCGCTGTTCCAAAAACTGTCATCCGTTTTTCCATGCCCTCTCAGAAATTTGTCGTTGCCTAAAGTCCCAAAGAAGTGGGTTAGCATGTTCATTGTTGATGTGAATGCTCTGAAAAAGTGCGAGCATTTGAATGTCATCTGTTTCAATGACAATCCGTTTTACGCTTTGGTTAATGAGATCGAAGTCACCAAAAAGGTTACTGTGAACTGTGAGAAACGTCTGCCTCATCGAAATGCTCCTTTTGATTACAGCAAGGTTAGTTTTTGGGACTGTTCTCTATTGTCTCATTCTTTCAGCTACTTAATTTTGCTGAGCTCACACTTGCCTCAGTTGGTTCGGCGGCAAATGAATTGTTGCTGGAGCAGAACTACGAACATCTCGAGTTGGATCGGTGTGCAATCCGTGAAGCGGCCATCCGGGCATTCTTCCAACGATGGGTTGACGGGGGTTATAGAAGACTGAAGACGTTCAAAACCAAAAATTCGGGGTTTCATGAGAACTATTTCTCGACCATTAATTCATTGGAGTTTTTCACTCCAAAATTTGGCCCGGACGACTCTCATTTGGTCAAGTGAGTTTGTAAAAGAACTTCTGGAGATTCATTCAATGTTTACAGATTCTCTTCTAACTTGTACATCGATGTCACTCCTGCAACAGTTGGTGATCCAGTCTTGCATTACCGAACAGTCCTTCTGAAAAACTGTCACGAGGACTATGGAACTCTGGTTATCACACAACACACATTGCACTTTGTGGTTTGGAACTACCCACTTCCACCTGTAAAAGTCCCTCGTGGTCGTCGTTTGACAAAGTCTGAGTTGTATCCATTCTTCCTCACAAGTCCTCTTGAACCAAGAGTTTTTGAAGATGATGACGAGGCAAGCCTTGACTCCCAGGGAGTCTTTCCTTTCACAAAGTTCATTATGTTTGGTATGAATACACCATAGACTCAATAAACTTTTGAAGTACCTGTGTTTTTTGTTTGTTTCTGGATCGCTTTTTCAATTCCCTCCGCGACACACCACAGGGTCTTAGTAGATCTTTCGAACCCCATTGCGTACCCCTCCCTTTCTCGTACCTCTCTTCAACAACCATCGATTGAATCATTGTGTTCCCCCATTCATTCGTACCCTCTCCCTTCTCGCAGAATCAACAGTCATTAACTAAATTACTTTGTTGAATCGGATCATTCTATTACTGCATTCCCATTCAACATGATTCTCTCCAAACCGTTTCCTCTTCAAATGCTTCCTGTACTCTGTTTTGAGAAAGTTCTCAATCAAATGTACCCCATTGATCTGTGAGTTCAACATTCTCCTTGTTGAATACTCAAGCTTTCTTTTCCAGAGTATCCTTGTCAATGTGCTCTAAAAGAGTCAAAAGTCGGATGTCAACTGTTAGATTAGCTGATTTCTGCCAGCTCGAGTTTGAGCGCAACACAGTTGTCATTGTTATAACGTTTCGAAACGGGGGAACATTCAAATGGTGCATTCAGGGTGAAGTGTTCATGTATCGCGTAGAAAGTGACGTAACGATGAGATACCAGAACTTTTCGCAATACGAGAAAGTGAATTCTATAATTGTCAATGAGTTTTTGGAACTGGAGACGTGAGTTTCAGTCAGTTTCCTCAAAATTTTCGCATCTTCTGGTTACAGTTTCAAAATCAATGCGGCGGACACATTCTTCTCTCTAGCCAATGTATCTGGTTCCGGTTACCAGAAGGAGCGGCTTTTCAATCAACTGTTATCCGCTTTTCCATGCCCAGTCAAAGATTTGAAGCTTTCCAGTAGACCACAGGACTGGATTTTAAACTACATTTTTGATTATTCATCTATGGAAAAGTGTGAAAACCTGGAAGTCAGATGCTATAGAGGCAATGCATTTGTTGATACTCTGGAACAAATACAAATCAGCAACAAGGTGGCCGTATCTTATGGAGACTTATATACAGCTGATGAGAATGCACCGAAGCCTCCGTTTGATTATGAGAAGCTGGTCAACTTCAAGGAACTCTCACTTGCTTTTGTGAGATCCTACACTAACACAATGTTCCTCGAACAGAATAACGAGCACCTGGAATTGACTGGGTGCACCTTTAGTTCTCCCGATATGAAGACTTTCTTCAGACGATGGATTGATGGGGAATATAAACGACTGAAAACGATGAAATACAAACTGGTCCTGTTTCGCGATAACTTCTTTTCAATTCCGGACGAGTTAGAGGTACACGATCCAGACTTCACTCCAAACGACGTTCGTTTGGTCAAGTAAGAGTTTGTGTTCGTCTTCCTGAAACACACGTTTCTTTTAGGTTCTCTTCCAACTTGTACATAGATGTCACTCCAAAACCAACTGGGCCACATTCCGTTCTGAAGTCTCGTACAGTCCTACTGAGAAACAGTCACGGGGATTGGGGAACTCTTGTAACAACACATCGATCTCTGCATTTCGTCGTATGGAGCTACCCACTTCCACCTGTAGAAGTACCCCGTGGTCACCGTTTCACTAAATCAACGTTCTATCCCTCCTTCTATTTTGTGGATCCTCTTGTTCCCAAAGTATTCGAGGATGATGATGAAGCCAATTCGGATTTTGATGGACTAGACACTCCCAAAGCGCTCATAGGGCGTCATGTATAGAAGTTTCTTGAACATTCTCTTTTTTGAACGATAATAAATGTATTTGACAAAATGCTCAAATTTCATAGTCTTACGTCTCTCCAGCTAACCCATTCTCACCTGTTGTTAGATGCCAATGAGTGCATCTTTCTCTCTCTGGTAAACACAACCACAACAAGGGTGGTGTTCGAGGTGACCTCGCGTTCATTCATCATCGATTGGACCATTGTAACCGCACTGTTGCACTGTTGCATTCCACCATTCCAACCCAACATGAGTCTCTCCAAACCGTTTCCTCTCCAAATGCTTCCTCTACTCTGTTTCGAGAAAGTTCTCAATCAAATGTATCCCATTGATCTGTGAGTTCTACATTCTCCTTGTTGAATACTCAATCTTTCTTTTCCAGAATATCCTTGTCAATGTGCTCTAAAAGAGTCACAAATCGGATGTCAACTGTTAGATTAGCTGATTTCTGCCGGGTAGAAGTGGACGGAGACACAGCTGTCATTGTTATAACGTTTCAAAACGGAGGAACATTCAAATGGTGCATTCAGAACGAGACGCTGAGATATCTCGCGGGCTCTGAACTAACGATGAAGTACCAGGACTTTTCGCAATACGAGAAAGTCAACTCTATAATTGTCAATGAGTTTTTGGAACTGGAAATGTGAGCCTGCCTTGACAGCTTTTCAAGTGAGTTTGTAATTTTCTCGTTTTCAGCTTCAAAATCAACGCTGCTGACACATTCTACTCTCTCGCGCACGTATCTGGTTTCGGTTACGAAGAGGAACCTTTTTTCGATCAACTCTTATCGACTTTTCCATGCCCCGTCAAAGCCTTCAGGTTTTCCAGAGATCCAGAAGACTGGATTTCCGATTGCATTTTTGACTTTTATTCATTGGAAACATGTGAAAACCTGGAAGTAATATGTTATATAAGCAATTACTTTGTTGATCTTCTCGATCTGATCGAAGTTACCAACAAGGTCACAGTAATCAGTGAAGAACATTCTGTAGAAGGCGAACCAAATCCTCCGTTTGATTATGGAAAGGTATTTCTGTGAAAAGTTTTACTTTGCTGCTAACCTTCTTTCTTCAGCTGATCAATCTCAATGAACTCAAACTAGTCTCTGTGGGTTCCTATACTGACTCGATGTTCCTAGATCAGAATCACGTACATCTGGAATTAGTTCACTGTAGCATCAGTCCGACGGTACTTAAGACGTTCTTTAAGCGATGGATTGATGGGGAATATACACGACTGAAAACGATGAAATACCAATTGCTCTCGTTTCTCGACAACTACTTTTCGGTTGTGGACGAGTTGGAACTACACGATCCACATTTTACTCCAAACGACAATCGTTTGGTCAAGTAAGAGTTTGTGTTTGTTTTCATGAAACAAACGTTTCTTTCAGGTTCTCCTCCAACTTATACATAGATGCCACTCTAAAACCAACTGGACCTCATTTCATTCTGAAGTCTCGTACAGTCCTACTGAGAAACAGTCACGGGGATTGGGGAACTCTTGTAACAACACATCGATCTCTGCATTTCGTCGTATGGAGCTACCCACTTCCACCTGTAGAAGTACCCCGTGGTCACCGTTTCACTAAATCAACGTTCTATCCCTCTTTTCTCTTCGTGGATCCTCTTGTTCCCACAGTATTCGAAAATGATGACGAAGCCAATCTGGATTCTGATGGGCTAGACACTCCAGAAGCGCTCATAAAGCGTCATGTATAAAATTTTTATCATTTTATTTGTTCGGGAATGCCAGCTCCATTCTCATGGTTAAGCTAATAAAGATTATTCCTACATTTGAATTCCTCTTTTATGTCTATCAGAAAAGCACTGTTTGAGAGCGGCAACAATTGGAAAAAGTGTCGTAAAGTCTTGGGCATAAAAAGTACTTATGCACCGAATCTTACGCCGCACTGCAGAAATCATCATTTTGAAGTTTCTCCGATTTCTCGCTCATTTTTTTTGCAATTTTCAATAGTTTCTCTTGCTCTTTCCTCCTTTTTCGTTCTTTCTCAAGCTACATGTTTCAGGCGAGATGGCTGGTATGCACTTCCTGGTGGGAATCTCCACCGAAAACTACGTCATTCTGGCCGCCGACAAGGCCACGTTCGCCTATGGAGCCATCCTCGCTGACAGCGGTTAGTTATCGAAGCGATTCCAGTTGGAAGTTAAATTTTCCGTTTTAGAGAACGATAAGGAGTACAGACTCGGAAAGAAGCTGACGATGATGTGCATCGGAGAGGAGGGAGACGTCGCGCAGTTCGGCGACTGGACCAAGAGGAACCTCCAGCTGTATTCCGTCAGAAACGGTAAATTTCCTGCAAATTCCTGTCTTTTTAAATAGTTTTTGTTTCAGGATACGAAGTCTCGCCAGCGTGCGCTCATCACTTTGTTCGTCGCAGCATCGCCGAAGGACTGCGCTCCCAGGACCACTACACTGTCGACGTGCTCATCGGAGGATACGACGACAAGGAAGAGAAGGCGTTCCTTGGATCTGTCGACTACCTGGCCAACGGACTCGGCAAGCAGCCGTACCTCTTCCGTGGATTCTGCGGCCGCTTCTGCTACGCCATTATGGATCGTGAATACAAGAAAGGTAAGAAATCGCCGAAACTGTGTTCCTGTTTCTAATTTTTCACGTTACAGACATGTCGGAGGCCGAGGGACTCGCCCTGATGAACAAGTGCATCGGAGAGGCGAAGAGACGTTTCGTAGCCAACATCCCAGGCTACAAGGTTGTCATCATCGACAAGAACGGATACCGCAAGCTCGACGACGTGCTCTTCTAAGTTCGTTCACCCGGATTATATCTGTTCACCGGTCATTACTCTTCTCCCCAAATCCCCGAATTCTCCTTCGTCTTTTTCCTTTTTCATCTTATTCCCGATTGTTTACTTTCGGTTCTAATTTATTGACATTCAAATGTAATTTTCAAGATCTTTCACTCATTTTTCATGTGTTTATCTAGCGAAAACTGCAATTCTACAATGTTCCAGAGTCAAACAACTTGTTTTAACAGCTCCTTCCGACGCTCATCGATGAGATGAACTCCACGTTGCTCCGCAGTGTGCTTCATCGCCAGCAGTGCTTCTCTTGTCTTCTTGGCGTCATCGGGTCTCGCTGCGAATTGCACTGACGACTTCTTATCGCCCTTTGCGTAGATCTCATTCAACGCTTTCTTGTATTCGTTGAGAATCCTTCCTTTCGCATCACTGGCCATCTTCTCTCGTCGTTCCTTACTCATCGGCGGCACAGTCACATACAGAACAGCTCCTTCTTGTTGCGGCGTCACATTGAGTGTTGATTTCTGAAACACATCATTTGAAACGAGGAAACTGATTAGAAACACACCTGAATAGCGAGCTTCGCAGCTTTCATCGCCGATGGATTGTCCTGGAAGTTGATCATGACCATCAGCGGCGACTTGAGCGTGACTCGTGCGATGTGCGACAGTGGTTTGTTCTGTCCGTTTTCCAGATGCACCATGACTTCTTCATACTGCCGAATGTCTACCTGAGATTGATAATGAGCTAAAAAGCATGAAAAGAAAGCGTACCTTGAGAGAAAAATGCCTGGCGAGCTCCTCCACAAGAATCCCTTCGACTTGCTGGATGTCTTTCAACGCATCCTTCACCACTACATTGTCTTCTAGGTTGGTGAACACTGCAGGGGCTCCCTGAACATTTAGAAAGATGTTCAGAACTCGTTTATAAAGAAAACTCACTTTCTTCTTGTTATCTGCCTTCTTTTTCGCTTGAACTATCGCCGACGTCGAGATTGTTTTTTGGTTCTGGAGCAAGAAGGCTCGGGGAGCTTTTTGAATTAGTTGAAGCACTGCGAGACGGAGCATCTGACAAGGAAATTGGTTAAGGAATCTGATTTATTACGAATGATTGGAAAAATAGTGCAAGAAAATGAAAAAAAAATAGAAAAAGTACAGGGGGACTAGGAAATTCAAAGTGCAAAAGTTCGGCCAACGGAAGGGGCGGAGCTTCCGAGTGCTCCTCTCAAGACTGTCGGAGCAAGAAAACTGTAGATTCATCGTTGAAATCTCTTCTCATTGAATTGGAAGACAGATATCGACGCATTGTCTCGCTGGAAATATGTTGTTTATTGATTGTAGAGCGTGATACGATAGAAAACAGGTTCCCCCAAGAATCATAGGAAGATCATACTACCAACGGTCTACCAACCTCGTGAATCCAGTCGGCACGACAAGCTGATCGTTTCTGAAAAGAGACAAGTGAAAGGAAGAAAATAAACCAAAAAAAGGTACTTGACGGCTAGATCGAAGGATTCCGCGTACTCTGCGGTGGAGAATCTCTCCTCGGAGAATGATGTGATGTTTAGAAGGACAGGTGCTTCAAAGTTCTGAAATTCATTTTTGATTTTGTTCAACGTTTCAAGATCTATCTATTAGTGTATCGAACAACGGGAAACCCGCTTAGAAAAATGGAAAAAAAACGCTTCCCCCAATAGGACCCACCTGAACAAAGGACTTCTTCGGGTGCGATGTATTAATGGAATAGAGAAAGTAGATCAATGAGGGAAGGATTAATAACAGACAAATGTAAACTTTCGTCTTAGTCTCCATATTCTCCGAGCAATACTTGTCACAGAATGCGTCGACTTTGCCGACGCGCGGCTCGCCGGGAATCTCGATGGCAAGCGACTCGACACGACGAGCGACTTCGCCTGTCGGTTGCACACTTTCCGTCATCATTCTAGGCACATGGAATGGAGGAATACACCTCTCTCTTTCTTCTTTCTTTCAGTCTACATTGCGCAGTTTGAATGTGAGAAATTCTCGCTGAAAGTTAGCAAAAAAGAGACAATGCGGAGCGAGGCGTATTGCAATGAACTGAAATTTGATTTCGCATGGGTTATTGGAGTTTCTTTATTGATTTCAAACTGAAAAAGACAAAAAGACAAAAAGAAGAGTTACAGGGATTCAAATTCAAAGTTTCAATGGATAGTTTCAATGGGGGGCTGATCGGGCGGACCGTTTACACAATGACGTGGATGATTGTTTTTACAGATTCTGAATTGGTGTTCAGGAACAGACTTGTGAGATTTGTGGAGGCAGGAAGGATGCTTGCTGGTTGAAGAAAAAGGGTCACAGAGGTTGAGATTGAAGCCACGTGGATCGCTGAGCCACTTTTGGGGATGCGGTGGGTCGGATAGCGATCGGTTTCGCGGCGAACACAGTTTTGGAGTTGAGTTTTGGAGAACGGATCTTGCAAGGCTGGGCGTAGTGCTGATTCGGGCTAACTTCAATCGGAAGAGCTCGACGGACAGGTGGGGAACGGGCTGGGGAGAAGCGAACGGGTCTGGAGGCTTGTTCGGGGGTCGAAACGTAGACTACATTCGCACGGAACATTGCGTCGGCTTTCTGAAAACGGATTGGTTCTTTTAGGCTTTAGGGGCAGTTGACGCGCTCTACTCACCTCCTTACTCCTCCGAATCACCTCTGCCTTCTGTGGTTTCTTGTAGTCCTCATTCAAATTCAACTGACTCATACTGCTCTGCAAACTGGGCTCTATGCTGGAATGTCGCTTTGTTGATGGGTTGATCACCATGAACGCAGATCGACGCTGAAACACATACTTCTATGAAAGATGCTTCGAAGGGATTTACCTCTTTACTCAAATCAATGGGGTGTCTTGGTGGTTTGCCGTAGACATATTCTGATGTAGAGGTCGTCGAATCGAACATACTCTTCGGACGGATTCGTTGAGGGGATGTTTTCCACGCGCCACGATGACAACTTCGAGAGGTGATAACTGGAGGAGCGAAGACTTGGGCCTTCTCGGGTGGATCGTTGTTGTTGTTGTTGTTATGGTTGTTCATGGTGTTACTGACGCTGTGTGTCGATTCAAGGGACAGTTTACGAAACGTTGAGTAGTTCATTGTAGAGGAGTTGTTTCTGAAAAGAAGATGATCTTACTGGTTTCTTTGTTTCACTCACTCATAGATGTTAGAATGTCGATTGGACTTGTGAGGAAAGTCTTCAGGCGTTGAACTGCGTGTAGAGCTAATCGTGTTCTGAGAAGAGATCCCGGAATCCACAGACTGCAGGGAGAATCTGTCGAGAAATCCATCTCTAGATCTCTTTTCTCTCGTCTGAACATCTTCCAGACTTCCAGGAATCACTGGTAGTCTCGATCTGAGATTCTGAATCAACAGAGTGTGTTTGGCGCGGAGCACGTCGAGCTCTTGCATTCCACTCCGACACGCTTCATAACGGTTTCGGAGTCGATCGTCGTGATTGACGGACATCCGAGCAGGCGGCGATGGACCGTACCCAGAAGGCGCGCCACCGATCTGAGTACAGTCGGTGTCACGGTGCAATCGAACCAGATTCGGTGCTGCAAGTAGAGAAAAGTGTGTACAAGGGAGTAGTTAGTCGAATCGAAGAGAACGGAGGGCCACTTGAGAGGAGAAGAACGGGTGTTTATTCGATGAAGTAGGGGGAAGGGGGCAGGGGATAAGACGACATTAGGCGGAATGCGGGTTGAGCAAACTTGCCGATACGCTCAGATGAGCATGCGCCGGAAAAGGGGAATGATGGGTGTGAATGGGAAGAAGAAGGAGAAGAATCTGAGGGGCAAGAAACAGGGTCAAACGGCAAGAAGGCGGAACAATAAAAAAGGCTCAAGGTCAGATTTGAGTAGGTTATGACGGGTGTGTTAACTAACTGGTAAGGATCGAATGGGAACAAGGGATAACAATAAAACGATCATTTGAATGAGAGAATAATAAAAATAAATAAAAGAATAGAAAGAAGAAGAAAGGGATTTGATGATAAGAGCGAAACGAGATGATTTCGGGACATCAGCCAGCTGATCGACTGAAGAGAAGGCGTCCGAGGGCGGCAAGTGAAAGCGCGCCGCACATCGTTGCAAATACAGGAAGAGATACGTCGAGTGTGTCCTTTGCCGAGAGACATAATTCATATTTCGATAATGTTGCTTGATTGTTGCAGGAATGTTGAATGACCAGAAATTCGCACATACCACCATCTTGAAGAGGCTGAAGGATGGGGATGGAGAAGAAGGAGAAGCTGGGTGGTCGCCGCCATTTTCTTCCATTTGGATGGAAATTTTGGAATCGAGACGACGGGAAACGAGATTTGAAAAATGTGGGTGGTAAAATGGAGGAAAGAAATGGTTTGGATTCCACAGAAAGTTTCCCAAAACTAGAGAGGGGCCATTCTCATTTCGACGTTCCTTTGCAAAGTAAACCTTTATCAAATTTCAAACTCCTTTATTCACTTCTAAATCATACATTCTACCCAATAAAAATACAAGGAAACATTCGAGTGAAAGGCGGGAACGATGCGAGCAATCAGACGTAGGAACCACATCCGTTGGGGAACAGCGAGTCGACCTCAAATCTTGAACGCATCGCTAATACACTCTGACTCATTCTCGAGTTCTCACCTTCTTCTCACTGGCCGGTGGAGGAGTCGAGAAGACATTTGGCAGAATGGTGGGAGGAGCTGGAGCAGTGAGAACTTCCGGGGTGCGGACTGGAGTCATTGGGGACTTGGCCTGGAAGAAAGAAATAATTGGGATAGAGATGGGACACAAACCGAGAGATCTTTGGCAGTTGCCATCGAGATTTTATCCACTTTGGGACCCTCGGAAGAAGCAGAGAGGGCAGAGGAACCCGAGAGAGTGGTAGCAGTCGGAGTGGAAGGAGTGGCGGGTTTCGGGAAGATGTTAGTCAGATTGGCGGGGCTTTGGGTGGTTGCTTGAGCTGGGACAGTGAACGAAGCAATCGAGTCATTGGATTGAGAGTTGCTGGCGTTTTGGTTTTGAGTTGGAGGGGCCGGGGCAGAAGTTGGAGTCTTGGAAGGGTCGACAGGAAGGGATTCGACTGCAGTGGCCACATCGGGCTCCGACTTCTTCTCCACAGGCTGTTGTGGTGGTGCCACGACTCTCGACGAATCGGCTCTCGACGAATCAACTCTCGATGACTCGGTTCTCGAAACCTGACTGTCTTCCGAAACAGAGCTTCCAGAGATGGAACGGGCCTTTCTGGCAGCAGACATCGTCGGTGAAATGGCCACTTTCATCTTCATGGACTTGGACGGGAGCACGTCGGTTTCGCAGCTGGCAGAAAACTTCTTGTCGTGCCGTCCCGATTTGTCTCCCTTCACGTTTGTCGGTTGGATGACAATGGATTGAGGGACAGAGTTCTAGAAAGAAGAATGTGTTTAGAAGACAGTACTCGACAGTGTTACTTGTTTCCGTTTCTTGCGCTTTTCGATGATTTGAAGACACAGAATGAGGAGGACGAACATGGACAGGAAGCTGAGTGTGATGATGAACAACACCTCCTTGGCGCTTATAGATGACAAAGTTTCATTGATTTGTTCGCTGCAATCCGTTCCTCGAAGTCTGTTTGGTACGTGGTGCTCAACTTACAGACGTTTCTCGATTTCCTCAGAACTCGTCGCATTCAGCTTTGTAGAGCCGCCCATCACGATGTTTTGCAAGAAGCGAACACTGAATCTAGTGGAATACAGGAGGTTGAAGTGATAAGGGCATAGAGAATGGGGATTGATAAGTTCACGTGGAAAAGATTGCGTGGAGAGTTTGTTTATGAGAGTTACGGAAGAACAGAGTAACACCGTGATTTATGGAATGCAAATTTCTGGTCAATGAACGTTTATTGAGCAACAGAGCAGCCATAAGACAGTTCAACAGTGTTAGCACAACAAGACAATTAGTCCTCGCACCAGGCGTTCTCCTTGCGAATCTGTTCCTCCTCTTCCGGAGTGAAGTCGTTGACGATTCCGAACTTCTCGCGGATCTGCTCCGGCGACTTTCCTGTCATCATGTCAGCGACAGTCTTGCATCCGGCATCGAGCAATCCGGCGATGTCGAGGAAGTTGGCGGCGAGGATGATCTCGAATACGGTGATCTGGTCGACTTTGAAGAACTCCTTATCCCATTGGGACAACTCAAAGGCCTTGTTCTCGTTGTCGGCGGCTGGAGTCGGGTCGTTCAGATGGTTCTCGCAATAGGAGACGACTTTCTTCAAGATGGCAGCCTCGACATTGTTCACTGGAATGGCATCCGCATTGGTTTCTTGCGAATCATCGAGACCGAGGTCCTTGAGGATGTTGTCAAGAGTCTTCGACATGGCACAGATCTTGCGTGGTACCTGAAAAGGGGTAAATGAGGATGATATAGACTAGAAGGTTTCGAATACTTACCATGAATTCAACGTTGTCCGAAGAGACAAGTTTGACAAGACGATCGGTAGACATTATTGACGAAACGACTACACGAGACGAACACAAGATGTGCACTGACTGAACGGAATCGGAGATTGACGTTGCGGAGAGAAAATCTATCAACGCAGGGGTGAAACAGCGCTCCAGCGAACCAATACCAATTCGATTTTCTGCGTGCAACATCCCCCTTCGATTCCGTTCAGTCAGTGCACATCTTGTGTTCGTCTCGTGTAGTCGTTTCGTCAATAATGTCTACCGATCGTCTTGTCAAACTCGTCTCTTCGGACAACGTTGAATTCATTGTAAGTATTAAATACCCTCTAGTCTATCTCATTCTTATTATTCTTTTTTCAGGTGCCACGCAAGATCTGTGCCATGTCGAAGACTCTAGACAACATCCTCAGAGACCTCGGTCTCGATGATTCGCAAGAAATCAATGCGGATGCCATTCCGGTGAACAATGTCGAGGCTGCCATCTTGAAGAAAGTCGTCTCCTATTGCGAGAACCATCTCGACGACCCGACTCCATCCGCCGACAACGAGAACAAGGCCGTCGAGTTGTCCCAATGGGATAAGGAGTACTTCAAAGTCGACCAGACCACCGTATTCGAGATCATCCTGGCCGCCAACTTCCTCGACATCGCCGGATTGCTCGATGCCGGATGCAAGACTGTCGCTGACATGATGACAGGAAAGTCGCCGGAGCAGATCCGCGAGAAGTTCGGAATCGTCAACGACTTCACTCCGGAAGAGGAGGAACAGATTCGCAAGGAGAACGCCTGGTGCGAGGACTAATTGACTTGTTGTGTCTTATGACTGCTCTGTTGCTCAATAAACGTTCAATGACCAGAAATTTGCATTCCTTTGTTTTCCTGTAACTTCTTCGCAAGTTACCAGTGGTCTTTTCTCACTGTTCAAAACCAAATAAAATCAGCAAACGTTTCATTCAATCAATAGCGATGCAAATTGTAGTCCCGATGTATATCATCGGTTTGCGAGTTCAGAAAATTGGAAGTTTTGAGTTCATCATCAAGAGAAAGAGTTCAGTGGAGAGGGAGAGGGGAGAGAGATTCAAGAACATAAGAATTAACCCAGGGAATCAATGATTTGGTGTGAAACGGTACTTTAGAATAATACTTTAGGAAATCGGAGGGATGCACAGGAAACACAGGGATGAAGAAAATGGTGAAGAGCAGCAGCAAAACAGGGAAAGGATTAGTAGGGCGGTGTGTTGTTGATGAAGGATTGGACGGGTATCATTTGAGGAGTACATGGGTAATCTGAAAATGGGGATTTACTCTCTTGAAGGACTTCAAATCTCTCTGAACTTACAGTCAATGGGTGCACACCCGTACTGCGCCTCGTGACTCATCTCATCCCAGGTTTGCTGCTGCATCGGTTGACCATATGCTCCGTCGACGAACGGTGACTCTAGACGTCTAGATCCATCCGTCGGTGCTAACGTCTGTCCTAAAAAATCATGGGACATGATGCTCTTCTGGGGGTGTCCGACGAAAGGCGGCGGCGGCGACGAGTTCTGAGACAGCGGTGGCGGACTGGGGCCGTGTCCGTCCCCCGGCTGACCGCCCCCACCAGACGCACCGCAACTACTCACAGCTCCGCTCGTACTGCTCCCGATGCCGGTCAGCTCCTGGAAGAGTTGCTCGGTCGTTGGCTCCGTATTCGGCGGCGTTTCGTGCGATGGCAATCTATCTTGATCAGAGTCTACGGAGTCGAAAGACTCTCTTAGGTCGTCATGCAACGTGTCTCCGTGGAGAGTCGTATCGTACAAGTGGCTCGAGTGGCCATGAGACAACGAATGATGCACATCAACGTCATCATCTACATCTTCAAGAACCGGGTTATTCATAGGGATTGCCAAGTGGCGGTATCCACCACGACTGCCCCGACCTCCTCTGAAACCACGTCGCTTGCCGCGTCCTCTTCTGGAAGCGGTTTTGCGGACCGGTGAACCAGAGACTCCTGGTCCCAGCAAAGGATCGTGATGGTTGGCGAGATGAGTGCCAGTCATGTTATATGGACTGAGACCTCCCGCACCATTCATATCATCCAGGCTCGTTCCTGGAACCTCTGCCTTCTTCCTTCCTCTCTTCTTCGGAATGATCTCTGGCTCTGGCTCATCTTCCATCGCATAGTTCTTCTTGGTGTTACCTCTACGCGGTCTATCAGTGCTATAATCCTCAGTCGGATAGTACGGATTGTACTGGTGGATTCTCTTCTGAATCGGTGTCTCCTCTGCCGAGGCGTTTGTGGTGGTCTCGGAAGGTCTGGTATCAATACGATCTATGCATTCCGGAGACTGACTCAGTTTGAGCTCTTCATTGATTGGCATTGCCGCTTGCAACTCTCGGATGTTCTTTCTAATCACAACACTCAAATCTTCAGTGGATTCCTTTTCAGCGGCGGGTCTGATTGGCTGTTCCCATTTTCCTGCTCCACTCTTTTGTGGTGTATCTACGACGTGTCTCACAAGTGTTTCAAAGTACTCTAGAAGCAAGTGAGCATCATCGCTAGACTTCTGAATACCAAGATTCCAGTGTCGGATCTGAGTGGAGATGACATCTACGGCTTTCGTGATGTGGATAGTAGAGTCGAGGGGGAACTGTCCGTTGCTGATCTTCAGCTTGAACATCTCTAGTTTCTGAAACAACACGCTTTGGGTTAAGAAGTTAGATACACGTCACATACCTCACTGAAGCAATCAGCCAACTGATTAATCTGAGTGATTGCTCCACCACGCAGCAGATCCAACAGCTTCTCCGCTGTTCCCAGCTGCGTCTCAATGTATTCGGTGGCAATCGGTGTGTCCCAGATGCGCTGAAGAGCTCCGTTCAGAATGTCATAAAACTCTCTTTCAACTCACATTTATTATTTCAAGGGACATTTTGTCGTGGCTTGAGTGTCTGTGGTGGCCGGCGCATATCCAGCAGATTAGAGAGCTGATGGGTCGTTTTGCAAAGTCTGTTGCCTCTTCGATTGGGAGCCCTTCACTCCATCCACTGCATGTTCGGCATACTGTCATGCTGAAAGAAGTTGGATGACGCTCCTGAGATGTTCAGCAGCTTACTCATTCTCTTTGTACAACGTAGTACACTCGCCACATCTATACTTCAAAGGGACCCTCTTCAAAGCCTGCTCTTTTCCGTAGACAATACCCAAAAGGTCGTGACTGACTGGAGCCATTCTCTCGGATCGGTTGAGCAGCTTGTCGCAAACCATGCAACATTTCGACCCCCCTACCGAGAGTCTCTGACTGTTCATGCATTGTTCACAGACGTTGTGACCGCAAGCAAGCACGCGAGGCTTAAGATTGTCGGTATCTGAAGAGGACGACGGATTAGAAGAAAAGGTGAAGGTCAAGACTAACCGAACGGTCGACCACATTCTCCGCAATGTAGAAATTTGCGTGAATTTCGAATGAAATTCGAGTGCTCACTGTTGTTCATCAGCGCTGTAATCAAAGGGATTGATTGATTGAACGAATGTTAGGAGAGGGAAAAGGTGGAAGTTGGTCAGTCACGGACGAGCGGGGATTGACCGAGATGCGAAAAAGTCCGTCGGGTAGGTGCGGAAAAGAGCAGGCGAACACGAGATGCGTAGGCGGAGGGAGAGAAAGAGGAGGGAAACGACACGGAGGAAACGACACAGCAGCGAGGTGGTCGAGTAGTATGGATGTGCGTCCGTTTGGCAGGGAAGGGAGAAGAGATCCGAGGCGCAGAGAAACGACCCGTGGAGCGGAGGGGATACGCCCCAGTTGACGGACGGATAGACGGACGGAAAGCCAAGTGGAGAGGGAGGGAAGGAGGGGAAAGATGAAGAAAAGTGACTAGTCATGGGGAGGAGAGGAACGGGGTATGAAAGAGCAGGAAAGATGAAAGAGGAGATGCGGCGGAGGAGTGTGAAAGAGTGCCAATATTAGTGGTATCATTACTGTGGACAGAGTACAATAGCGATCCCCCATTGAGATCTCATTCGAAAGAAAAAGATGGCATCGCACTGACCTTACACTTTCTCTTCTCGTTCATTGGAACCCACATAATTACAACGTACAAAGGTGTCCCGATGGGTGTTCCGACGAGAAATTCAAGACGCGCATTAGAGCAGATGGGCTCTGAATGCAGAAGGCTCTGTCGGGACAGCTGCAGCTGCCAAAACGGTCAGGTTCAATGATGCATGAAGGGCGCTTCCGGGGTGAGAAAGGGGTGGAAAAGGGGTTATTGGGAACACGGATTTGTGTATTGACTCAAAGGTCTCGCTCTATTGAGCACATCCAATTTCCATAGGAATCCGTGTTTTTGAGGTTGGTTTTGGAGGGAAAAGACGGCAAAAGTCAAAATTACTTTTTCCTCTGCAGCTTGACAAGTCGTACTGCTCGATTCGGGCGTGCCTCCGTGATTTATTCCGACGAGAAGAGTTGTCGGAGGCCTGCCGTCTCGGTGTGGGCAAACAACACCAATTGGTGCGAAGAGCAGACGCGAAGCACGACGGCGCCGTCGGGAGAACGACATAATGAGTCGAGGCGAGGCAGCGAGTGTGTTAGCGAGCGCCGTCTCGTCAAGTAGACGTCAGCGCGTAGAAATGGAAAATTAAGTGGCTACCATGGAGGAGTATTATGTCGGACAAGGAGCCTTTGACATGAGTGATCATGGAGAACAATTAGGGAGTGTAGCGGAGGAAGTCGGGAAGCGTCGCGGGTGAGGAGGAATGACATGTGTCCTTTGGGGATTTTCTCAAGGATTTGAGGACACCAAGAACATTTATTCAAATGATCAAAGCTCGTGGGAAACCATCGGAAAGGAGTGCGAAAGAGAGTCCAAGAAGCAGGAGAGGGGAGGCTCTGGGTGCTTGCGGTAATTCACTTTTCCGGGTTGTTGCGTCGAAACAGCGAAACCTAATTTAGAAGAAAAGAAACACAATAGGTTTTGAAGACCCTTTAGGGTGGTTTCCTATTGAATTGCTAAGGTTTTTCGTCTAGTACACTACACACTACTGCGGTCAAGGGAAATGGCGTAGCACTCGGCGGGTCTCACCACGAAATGGGATTTTCGGCATTTAGGACCGTTTTTTTTCTGAATTTTTTGTTGAAAACTGATAGAAAAAGGAGTATGATACATATACACAGCAGTTTCCACAAAAAAACACTGAGAAAATCGGTTCAAAACCAAGAAAAAACCAATGAGACCCTTTTGTAACCAGTTGCCCAACGTCATTTCTCGCGGGACTTTGAGGGCTTGATAGGGTCTTTAGAAAAAATTTTTAGCAAAATTGAAGTACTACAATATTCTTCAACGTTTCAAGACCTGTCGTTTCATATATAAAACACACAAATAGGTAAAGCCTATAGAGAAAAAGAGACTGTTCTCGTAAAAGGGTCCTTCACTGATGGAACCGCAAAGTACCGCAAACAAAACGCTCGCTTCCACTTCGAAGTGGATCCATCAGAAACCGTGTGACATCATAAATAACCTAAATCATCACTACACTGATGGGTAGGCGGGCCGAGAGAATGAGAGTGATGGAGGAACATACACAAATCGCACTCGGGAGAGAAGGAGGACAAGTGAAAAAGAGGGAAGTGTAGAGGAAGACGTGGAAGGGGAAAGAAGGGGGCAGGATGGGGGGAAAAGGAGATGGGCGACGATAAAAAAGGGAGAAGCGAATATCCTCTCTCCCGTGTCCCGTCCATTTCTAATCGATAGGAAAGACGAAGTAGGATGCCGGAAGTAGTAGACGGAGAGAAGACGACGTGATGGGGAGAAGAGCAGCAGCCATTTCTCACTTTGTCCCCGGGAGGCAAGTCGGCGTTGTTGCGGCAAAAAGAGATGCACGCTGCATGTACTTATCACGAGTTTATTGCTCCATCTCGGCTAGCAATCCACACATAAAACGTATAGTAGAGGGATCTGGATATGAGGATGGATGGGGGGACAATGTAGGTAATAATGAGTGAACAAAAACAACACATGGAGAGATTCTTAAATAAAACGGTTCGGTTCAATTGGGATTTGGAATTTGTAATTGGATGGGATTGTATTCGATCTTTTTAAGGTCTTCTTCCGCGCCCGCGTCTTCCATCAGGTCTGCCACGGCGACCTGAAAAAGTTGAATGTTTAAAAAGTCGAGAACAGATAATCTACATACTTCTTCCAGCGCGGCGTCCTCGTTGATACGGTGCAGCACGTACTGCAGCATTTCTGAGAACTCTGACTAGTCGCTCTGGCTCTGGCTCCGGTTCCGGTGCGGCTGGTTCCTCTTCTTCGACCTCGGCTTCTTCATCCGAATCTTCATCCGCCGCGCCAGCTTCTCCCCCTTCTTGTCCTTCTTGCCCTTCCTGTTGCTCTCCAACGAGCTCATAGGCTCTCTGAACACGACGACGCAAGTCAATGACGTTGCGTCGTTGCGCCTGCTGGTCGTTTCCCACAACAACTTGTTCGTTCCCATTGACGTTACGGATTTCCAGTGGAACCTCGTTGATTTCCATTTCGATAACGATTCCCTCCTCTCCCTCGTTTACTCTCTGCAACTGAACACGACGATGCACCGCACGAAGTTCCATGTTGCCTTCTGCACCCTCTTCCGGCATGGGTTCACCTCCAATGTGAGCTCTGATGATTGGCATTATATCGCGAAGACGACGATGAACAACTTGATCGACGAGTTGATCCGCTTCACCGTTGAATCCTTCCGCGACTCCTTCTTGCAATCCGATACGGAATTGCACTTGGAAGTGTCCGTCACGCCCGAAACGGAGAACTCCATCATCTCCAACCGGCATTTCAGGAACACCGGCGAGAATGTTGGGGTCAGTTGGACCACGATTACGTGGTTGTTCAGGAGCTGGGGGCTTGAATCCTGTCTGGCACAGCATTGCAGAGTACGACCCGAGAGTTTCTCCCATGTTGTGCACGTTTCCTCTCATTGTTTCAATGCTAGTCAGCAACTTATCGAGTCGTGAAGACAGAGTACCAGCGATATCGAGAAGAGCTCCTGATTTCGGACGACCTTCCAGTCTTTTCAATGTCTTGTCGAGTCTCTGAAACGCAACCGATAACCAATACACTTCTTCAGTTTTAACTTACACTAGTCAGATACTCCAATTCATCCTTGGCGTTATCAATTGCCGTATCACAAGCTTCAGCCTTCGTTTTGATCTTGCTCGCCACCTTGTTCAAGTTGTTGAAAGCCACATGACAGTCCCAGGCGACTTTGATTTGGTCTGTTGGTTTGTAATCGTGATTCTCGTGTTTTTCAGTGCAATCCAAGCAGATCAGAGTGCTCTTTGGGCGACCCATGAAATCGACATCCCGGGCCTCCCGATCCACAACACACGAACAAGAAGTGAGTCTGAAAAACATGGAAACGTATACAAAAAGCTGAATGGCTCAAAGTTCAAAACCAACTCACTCGTACTCTGGCACTTCCAAATTGCACTCTCTACACTTTGCCAAACGAATCTCGCTGGCCTTCTCATCGAGTCTCGCCTTCACCTTTGAAGCTCTATCAATGATTTCGAGTAACTGATAGTTCTTCGCAATGGTCAGTTTCGTATCTCCTTGTTGATGGAACTTCTTTCTGCACACCGGACACATCAGCGACTCCGGGTGTCGTGGTCCCATCAATCCTGGCATGCATCCGTTGCAAATCGTGTGTCCACATGGAATAGTCATTGGGGGACGATCGGTAAGATCTGAAAGAGCTTTGTTTTTCGAGGAACTCATCAAAAAAAAGAAAGAAACTCACTGTACATTTCGCGGCAAACCGGGCACGAGAACATGGGAGCCATGGCGGAGTCGCCGAGAACAGCTTCAATGTCGCCCATCTCGTTGTTATTGGTGGTTTTTGACCTGAAAAAGAAGGTTTTTGCAATGAATTTGATAAAAAGAAAGGTAAGAAAGAAGATATGGCACGCCTTTTTGGCAAGGGCTTGACCATGAAATTGAAAGTGAAAAGTCGAAAACAAAAAGAAGAGATTTCTATTAGAGAAGTAATTGAATCAAAGAACAAAGTAAAATTACCGTTTAGAAACGATTAGAGAATTCGAAAACAGTTCCGCAACCGCGATATTCAAAAAGTTCATTCGGGAGATAAATAGAATAAATGGGTGAAAAAGCGACAGGCAGGAATAGATACCGATCCAATTGGGATGGTATAAGTTGGAATACAGAAGCAGTATAATTAAAAGAAAACATAGAACGGGGACAATTAGGGGAAACGGAAATCGAGAAGAGAAAGAAAAGAGAAATTGAGAAGAATTATTCAAGACGCTCTCGCTTGTTGGCAGGTTCATCGGCGGGTGGGGTAGCGGCGCGATCTGGAAATTCAGAAATCAACATCAATATAAATAGACAAGAAACGATGTCGATATAAATGCAGAAAGACAAATGAACATACCTCTGGGAACAGCTGGCTCTTCTGGGAGTTCTTCCTCGTTCTGAGCAGCTGGAACAGCAGCTTCTGGTGGGTTCACTGGCGGAAAAGCGTTGGCTCGTTCTTGTGCAAGTTCAAGTCCGACATTCATTAGGGGAGCTCGGGCAGCTCTGGCGCGTCTCTGACGGCCTTGTTGGATCAATTCCAGCTCAAGAGCTCTCAATTGATCGTGGAACGGACGGACTTGCTCTGCCTGCAGGTGCGCCCAATCTGGTACATCTGGATTTGCCTCCGGATTCAAAATCGCTGGCATTTCGATGGGGTTCGCGACTGGTCTTCCAGCAAGAGCAGCCTGTGCGTGTGCTTCGTTTCGAACCATATCTTGCAGTCGGAACACCAGCATATCAATGTCGATTCTCAACCCAGCTTCGGGGTCCTGTCCTGGCACAGCGGGACGGGGAAGAAGCGGATGTTCGATGACATGATCCACCCATGGTCCTGGATTTGGTGGGTTCATTCGGCGAGCCAGGCGACCACGACGGTTCGCTTGACGCATTCCCATTCGTTCAATTCTGTCGATCTCCGCTCTCAACCCATCAACACGTTGCTCGAAATCGTGGATCTGGCGATGAATGTTGTTTTCGCCGAGAATCGGAGCCGCGAATGGATCTCGACGACGGCGAGCAGCTGGTCTTCCGAATGGTCCATCGAACTCATCTCTGCCTCTCATGTCCTCGAGAGCGGCAAGAACATTACGGACTGCAGCAACTTCTCCGATGAATGGATTCTCGACCAAGGCGTTTTGGAGTTCTTGATGCACATCTCTTACGTTTCTCTGTTCACGACGACGTCGAGGAAAACCGCCGAGACCGAAGGGAGCTCTGAAAGCGATTCTTCCTCCGAGAATGTCAGCTGGCATGTTGATGGCTGGATCGTTTGGAACCGCGGGATTTGCGGCTGGCGCATTTGCAGCAGCAGCAGGAACTGCAGCAGCAGCAGGGGCTGGGGCTGGAGGTGCTGCACCTGCTTGAGGAGCCGGAGCCGGAGCAGCAGCAGGAGCGACAGGGTTTCCAGCTTGAGCATTAGCAGCAGCACCGGGAGGGTTGGGACGAGGTCCACCGAACGCCATAAAATCGCCGAAGAGATCATCATTGAGTCGATCAAACTCGAAATCAAACTCGAAAGGAAGCATAGCAGCGAACATATCATTGCCGAATGGTCCATTAATTTGATGCGGACCGGCGTGATCGAATGCTCGTCGGTATTGTCGAGTGGGAGGAGCAACGGGTTCACGCTTTGGCTCGACGACATCTGGCTTGACATAAACACGAGCGATCGGATGGAGTTGGTCGGTTCCGAATGTTCGGTAGTACCGAGCCTTTGACATGCGATCAAACGTAATCAAGCGGGCGGACAGAGTCTTGAACATATCGCCAGAGGCCTTCGCGGCATCCTTGAAACGAGTCAAGTAGTCGTAGATCAACGGATGATTCGCCTCCTCTCGAATATTCTCAATCGCATTCATCATTCTCTGAAAGCCAATTATCTTAGAAGTCCCCCACAGAGATAACTCACTCGTCTATGCTCCAAAACCTCCTTCTTTGTAAGATCAAGCTGAAGAAGCAAGTCATCAGCAAACTTCAATTCCTTCTCAAGAACTTGTTCACAGCTGATAATCTTCTTATTCGCTTCGTACTGCGCGGCGACTTTCTCGAATGGAACATAGTTGTGACGAGCATGTTTCTCCTTGATACAATCGCGACAGATCAGTAGGTTCTGCACACGCTTGATGCTGTCCAGATGTCTCAGATTCTCCCCATCGAGACCTGGCTGACAGTCTTTGCTGCACAGAGTGACTCTGAAGTTTTCAATGATTGTGGAGATCTGGAAACCCATTGGGAGCTTACTCTTTTCCACTGAAATAGTAGTGACATTCGAAGCACACCAGAGTTTCAATCTTCTCGCCAGCAGCCTTCAACTCTTCCTCGCGTTGTTCGAGCATCGCTGAAAGGTATGAATGTTTCTTTCATTCAAAGATTGTAACTCACAAACAAGATTGAAGTTGTTGGGAACCTTGGTAGGATCGGAGGACATGGTGTACTTGGTGTTCTGACGGCATGTCGGGCAACTGATTGTTGTCACAAACAGCAAGTTCCGGTTGTTAAGTAGCTCCTTCACGCAGCTCAGACAGAAGGTGTGTCCACACGCGAAGAGCTTTGGAATACGATCAGACAGATCTGAAAAGAGTTTTAGAACAAGTTTCGAGAAGGGGAACTCACTGAATGGATCGTAGCAGATCTGACAAGACAATCCCTTCATCTCAGCACCATTCGGAGTCAGAATCGGATCGATGAGAACCACGGCAGGCGCGGGTTTCTCCGCCACTGGAGCTGGCTCGTCGATCTCGATTTCTTCAGCTTCGTCTCCAGCTTCCTCTTCGGCTTCTCCCTCTCCTCCCAACTGCTCTTGCGGCTCTGCGACAGGTTCCTCTGGTTGCTCCGCCCCTTCTTCTTGTGGAGGAGGGGCCACCAAGCCAGCCAAGAACTCGTCTTCCATTCTTTCCATGTCCTGCTCCTCGAGAGCGTTTACTGAAACAATAAGATTGATCTTATATAATGGAATTGAGGGGGAAACTCACTAGCTGCTTGCAGTTCGTCGATGAGTCGGTCTTGTTCGTCAGCCATTGTTCACTTGTCGTCGGATAGCCAGTTACAGGGAAAACTTGGTCCTGAATAGAATGGAGAATTGAAAAAGAAAGCACAATAGAACAAGAGGAATCATAGAAAAGATAGAGAAACGGATGAGAGAAACCGTAATAGAATCAAATAAGGAAAGAGTATTGCCTAGTTTAACAAGAACCGTTCATTTGTCAAGTTATCAATGGGGTTGGAAGATGGGTTTCAAAGGAAGATGAACGTCATGAAACAATACGAAGTAGAACAAGTTTGAAAAGAAAAGTAAAGTAAAGCGAGGAAATGTAGTAAAACAAGAGGATGAGATGTTTCAAATGATTTCGATTTCATGAACAGTGTAAAATGAGGTGTTCTAATGGAAATGATGAAACGACAGTGTCATGTGTGATTCTAGGTTCTACGTGCTTGCTTTGGAGGTCGGCCGCGACCTCGAGCTTGTCCTGGAGGCCTCGGGGCAACAAGCATCACCGGGTGCAGCAGACCTCTCGAAGCATTGGGGGGTCGGCCGCGGCGACGAGCAGGAATCAGGGCGACATCCATCAGAGCAACTGCAATTGGAGCAGCAGCGACTGGAGCAGCAGCGACTGGAGCAGCAGCAATCGCAGCTTCATTCGTACGACGTCTTGCGGCTAAAAATGAAAAATTTAACTTTTGTATTCACACGGATCTACGGTATACCTCTAGTAGCACGCGCTGGTGGTTGAGGGACCAGATCTTCCATCTGGAAAACAAACTGATGTCTGTCCTGACGAGCCAAGGCATCGACCTCTTCGTTGTTCGCCGGCACGTCATCATCGGGGACATCCACGACGTTCTGTGGCTGTTGTTCTTCTTCTTCTTCTTGACGAGGCGGTGCAGCTTCCTCTTCAGCATCATCCTCGACTGCTCCGTTCGCTTCAGCCACCTCGGCTTCAGGAACCTCTTCGCCAGCAACAACGGGCTCCTGATTCGCATTGTTGCCAGCTACCACCACCTCCGGCCCATTCTCGAGCGCATTCTTGAGTCGCTCCAACCATGTGTATGGGAACTGTCCGGGAACGACAAGCATCATCAAACACATGATCATCCGTTTTAGACCGTCCACTCTATCGGCTCTCGGTCTTCTGGTGCTGTCGTTAAAGAACGCCGTCACTTCTGCTCTCGACAGACACATTTGCGTAGGAGAGTAGTGCACAAAGGCATTGACAATCCCATGGCCCGTCAAACGATAGAGAGTTGGCAAGTGAGGCGCGAAGATATGAAACGGCATTTCGGAAAAGCACTTTGCGTTGTCAGCGTCATTAAGAAGATCTGGACGTCTGAAATCGGTTCCAAAAAAGGAGTCCAAATGCGCCACAACACGAGCTTGTTGCAGGGGTGCAAATGGTGTGTCACGGATGTATTTGATCGACTCCACAAACTCCTGACGCCTCTGTGAGTCCAATGAAATATAGTAACCCATCATATGAGCAATGTCGTTCGCAGTCAACGGAGTGATTTCCGCCGGCATAGCCGAGCGGAACGGAGGTAACAGCTCAAGTTCTGCTTGTGGAAACACGTGGTTGTTGGCAATGAATTGGTTGAAGAGAGCCGGTTGCATCATTAGCATTCTTCGGTACATGCGTTGGCTAATGACTGGTGCTTCTTCGGCAACAACTGGTGGTTCCTGTCGGACGACCGGGCGGAAAGCTCTTTGTTGTTCAGGTGCCACTGCGGGAGCTGGTGGAGCGACAGCGACGGGAGCATCCGGAAGAGGGAGAACAGCATCGATTTGTGGAGCGACGGGTGGCTGTGGAGGTGCTTGCTGGGCAGCTACTTGAACTGGCTGAGCAGGAGCTTCGACTGCCGGAAGAACTGGTTGCGGAGCAACTTGCTCTGGTACTAGAGCAGCTTGCATAAGAGCTTGAAAACCTAGCATATGTCGCATCGGTGGGAACTGTTGCAGCCGAGGTTCCGGTGACGGATTTGGCGCACGATATGAGCTAAACATTTTCTGGCGGCTTCTGGAGTTTCCTTCCTTGAAGAAATACTCCAATTTGGCCTTGTAGGTCCCTGTGTGCAACGATGCATCGGCTACTCTTCCGTCTCTTTCCGCAGAACCAGCTCGGAAGAGTTTATCAACCGATCGGTCGTTCCAGGACTGAAAAGAAACAAAGGTTCAAAACTGCCTATTTTCTTTGTATTCGTCAACTCACGTTAGGATTGCGGAAGGTTTCAGAAGTGCCATGGATTGAATCTAGCACTGGAGTCGCTCCTTCCATACCCTTGATGAAGTTTCCGAGGATCGGCTTGATGTTGCTGTGTCCGGCGTTTGATTCCATTTGACGGACAGTTTCGTTCAGATTCTGAAAGAAACGAGTTCAAGCCAACCTGCCTTATGAATTGGGATTCTCACTTGTTTCTGTTTCTTTGCGAATTCTATGCTCTTCTCAAGTGACGCCACCACGTCGTCGATCTTCTTTCTCTCCTCATCAGCCTTTTTCGAGCAAAGTTTGAACAAGAATCGATGGTTCCAGCGACCAGTAACTGTTTGAACTGGGATGTAAGAATGTCCAGGTCCAAAATGAAACAGGCTGACACAATCTTCGCATAAGAGCTTGGTGTTTTGACGATTCTGAATAAACTAGAAGTTACGTTACAAGGCTTGTTGTTGCTAGCTAACCAGGAAATCGAGCTCTGAGCATCCGGAAGGATCTATTGCAGCACACGGATCGCAGCATGTGAGATGCTTCTCGTGGAATTGCTTCTTGCAATGCTTGCAATTGTACATTTTGTTGTTCTCTGCACTGTTTTCTAGTCTCTCAATACACTCTTTGAGAAAGTAGTTGAGCGGGAACATTTCCTCGAGACGATCCATGCTCTTGATGGTGGAAATTTCGCGACACGAGGGACACGCAACTCCTCGAAGAACAGCATTCGGTGCACTTTTGCAGACACTTGTGATGCATGACATGCAGAATAAGTGACCACATTTCGGGAATATTCTCGGGAGTCGGGTCACATCTGAAAGGGCTTTTTGATTGGGAAAGGGCTGGAAAAGGGCTGGATGACTTACGGAATTTTTCGTAGCAAACGGGGCATATCGGGATGTCGATAAATGGCGTAGTAGACGCCGGCGGCTCAGCGACTGCTAAGTCGTCTGCCATGGTGACCTTAACGATTCAAATTGAGGGGAGAAGGAAAACGGACGGCGCAGTGTGTACACATTGAAAAAGAACAGAGCCGAACGAAAAAGGACTCGTGTCAGTCGCCGTCTGGCTTCATGGCCGTCCACGATGACGAGAGCTGGCGGGTGTGAAGCAGCAGCGTGCGCACGCTCGGGACAACGGGACTATCGATTGATGGCCGAGGAGCGTTTGGAAAAAAAGAGTGCAGCGGCACAGAGGAGAGCGCTGTATCATTAGAATATGGGAGGAAGGGGGACGGCGAGTGGCGACAATGAGGTGTGGCGAGAGGGATCAGAGAAAGAAAGTGGAATGCGGGGACGGCGTTGGGGGCGAGAGGTGGTTGCCACGAAATGAGAAGAAGCAGAGAGGGTTCTAGAGGTCACCTCTCTTTTTGATAAGAATGCAAAAGGAGTTGAGAAATGGCAGGGCCTCTGGGGGCCTGGAAATCGATACCCAACCCCTGATTCCGAACAACCTTCTCTTTTCTCGAAAATGGATCTGGAATTAAAGGATCTCAACGAAATGACTCAGGACTCTAAACCCTAGATATTAGCTATCTTTTGAAAGAGATTGACAGATTGACAGAAGAAGGGCCTCTGTGGGCTTGTAAATCGATTTTGGACCACTCTCTCTGTTTTCGAGAATAGGACCTGATTCGCGGGTCACTTAGCGAAATGACTCAGAACACGAAATTATATATCTTAACTGTTCTCTCAAAGCAATAATTGACATAAGAAGGGTCTCTGGTGGATCGAAAATCGATTCCGAACCACTCTCCGTTATCGACAATCGGTCCTGAATCGCGAGTCCATGGGTGAAATATCTTGGAACTCGAAACTTTAGCTCTTAGATGTCCTCTTGAAAGAAACAAAAAACAGGAATCGATGCCAACGAGTCATAGAAAAGTATTCGAAAAGACCCGAGTGCACGCATTGGACGAGGAAATCTCAGGCAGCTGGAGGTGGAAGAGACGAGAGAGAGAGTGAACTGTTGGCCGTGGCCGCCATTGCAGAATGGATGCAATGATGGGAGACGCAACAAAAAGAAGAAAAATAGATAAATACGTGGTTCAATAAGAGAGAGAGAGAGACGGGGGGAAGGGAAAAGAGAATATGAAAATTGAAGACTAGCTCGGTCGGGGCCGATTTGGCCCCGCCCCTTTAATTAACGTTGTCCATTTCCGGCAGCTCGGCGAGGTAAAGGATTACGCTCTTTAGGATTAGGATCCAGCACATCTGTTCCACCTGTTCATCTGTCAAGGGTTCAATTCCGTTTGGCGGTTGATCTGAAATAGATTGGGGTTCTAATATGGATAACAGAAGCAATGCATTGATTATGGGGAAAACTCTTGATTGGTTTGCTTGTCTGAATGTTGAGCTGAAATTGGAAGACAAAACAGTCACTGAAAAAAGGGATGTTGGGCTCTTCTCGGCATTCGATCGAATTTGACGAACAGTTTCGTCGAGATTCTGAAAGAAACAAGCTACCGATCTCTGCTTCTTGGCGAATTCTATGCTCTTCTCAAGGGACGCCACCTGTTTTCTCTCCTGATCAGCCTGCAAGCAGTGATTGAACAAAAATCGATTGTTCCAGCGACCAGTAACTGTTTGCACTGGCATGGAAATGTTCGGGTCCGAAATGAAATGTTCATTATGAAATTGGATAAAACAGTCCCCCCCCCCCCACATGAGCTTGCATCTCGCACAAAACTCGGAGAACTCGGGGACCTCTCGCGCGGGCCCACGGGTGTATGGGCTCCGTCTCCGCCTTTTTCATATTTCCCATGAGCTTTTTTCATTTTTGGCCTTTTTCATATTTCCCATGGGCTTTTTTCATTTTTCCCATGGGCCTTTTTCATATTTCCCATGGGCTTTTTTCATTTTTCCCATGGGAAATTTTCAGGAGAGTCATTTTTCCCATGGGAAAAATGAAGAAAGCCCATGGGAAAAATGAAAAAGGCCCATGGGAGGCGTAAACGCGGCCCATGGGCCCGCCCCGTAGGCCCACCCCCACGCGTCTGCGCCCGTTTTCCAGATCGTAGATCCCCGAGTTTGTGCGTCAGTTTGCAAGAGAGCCCAGATTGTAAGAGAACGAAAAGTCGGTTTGAGGGACCGGGGGTTCCGTTTGAAGCTTTGTAACGTAACTTCGAGTTTTCAAAAACAGAATGAGTTTTGTGCGAGAGGTCCGCTCTCTTCGATGCACTTTTGCAGACGCCTATGTCGAGTTGAAGCCAATCCATCGTATGAATTGGGATCATCCCCGATTTCTGCTTGGTTTTATGGCGATTCTGTTTTTGAAACCTCAAAGTTACGTTAAGCTCGTTGTGAGAAACCCCCGGATCCTACACACCGACTTTTCGTGCCCCTACATCTTCACTTTTTAGCTTCTAAATCGGTTCCCACGCGTTTTCTAAAGTTTCCTCCAACTGAAGACTTGTCCTTTTGACAATTCCCAACCGAGTCGTTGTAAAATCGAATCAAAGAAGCCTATATGAGCAAAGTTATGAACGATGAAAGTGTCTTCATGTTCTTGTCGCAATCTCTCGAGTTCGGACGAGATGAAACTTGTCGTCTTGATGATTTCCTGTTCAATTGGTGCAATGTGAGATTACGGAATCATAAAAATTGAAGACTTTATAAATATTAAAAGACGGAAATCTGACTGAAACGAGGGAAATGGGAGAAACATGTGAAAACGGAACAAAACGGACTGGGAAGAGGAGATTCGACATGGTACTGTACAATGGGGGCCCGGGTGGAAGAGGACAACGTGGGAAGAAGCGGTGTGACTGATAATAAAATGTTCGGATGGGAAGAAGCAGAAGATCGGGAGAGGATTGTGATGTATATAGAACGTGACCATAGAATATTCTGGTATACTACTGACTTTAGTAGATAAGGACTCGGATAGCTGTGAAAAGTGGATAATAAGTGGTCATTAGTTTATCAAGTGTTAATTGTACGGAGGGAAACGCCGTCGTGACAAACTTGGACTCCTACTTTCCACGAGCACGACGAGTGCGCTTCGCCACTGGAGCAACTGGCTCGTCGTCTAGCACAACGATCGGTGGTGCAGCAACCGCAGAAGTGCTCGGTGTGTTCTTGTCGTTGGTGCCGCTTGATCCGCTCTGCAGTTCTCTCAAGCGCTTTGCCGATGGTTTTGTCATGGCTCCGCCGAAGACTGAAACAGTGGGAATGTGAATGAACAAGTTTCAAAGAGGGTTGTCTTACCTTGGAATCCGGTCGGCAACTCGCCGCTTCGCACCAATTCCAGACGAAGCTCTCCGCTCTCTTCTGTCGCTTTGAGCTCGTACGAAGCAGTGACCGTCGCATCTTCCAGCTTCTCAGGTGGAGTCGTGCACTTCAACGCCGACTGTCCCGCTCCCATCACATTGACTTTGGTGAAGCGATCCGCCTGGTTTCCACGACCTCCGTCGTAAACAATGCGCGTGCCGATCAGACCCGACTCCAACTCGACTCCGTTATCTTCGATGTACTTGATAATCTCTTCCGGGGATCCCGTTTTACCCACGAGCACGATAGAAGTGCTGCCTTCGCCATCCTTCCGCACGAACATCTCTGGCTTCTCCAGATCCTTCTTCGACGCCACGTGGATCTTCAGATTCTTACTGCGACCCATACGGAACTGAACGCGCTCCTCGACGACTTTCGCCTTTTCTCCTCTCTCGTTTCTCTCCCGTTCCTGTTTCTCCTTTGCTGCGAGGAATCCCATGATCTGATAGTTGGTGACGAATGCCTGTGGAGTCGGACGGACGGTGAACTGACGACACACCGGGCAACGAATCGCATTGAGTCTGAAACAAGCGATCGTTGATATATTGAAGTCTGTCATTGCTCAACTCACCCTGAGGGCTCTCTGAGCTGAAATGTGCAATCCTCGCACACTGTGTGACCGCAATGAAGCACTTTCGGCTTGCGAGTATCTGTGTCGAACTCCCGAATGCAAATTTGGCAGTTTATGAGGTCTGCGGTGGTGAAGTCGAGACGAGTGGCCATGACTACCCTCTGGAAACAGAATGCGCATTAAAATAGCCAAAAACATTAGAAGACAAGGAGAATAGAGGGAGCAGAGAAGAATGGCACGCGCAACGATGACTAATCTGCGTAGAGGGCAGGCGAGTAGGAAATGGACGATGCAGAAGCAGGAAAACACGGAAAAACAGAAGAAACAGCGATTTTGCACGGCGGAATCGGAGAAAAAACAGAATTTCAGTAATTTTCGACAAGAAAAATTTTGAGCGAGAGTGAGAGACGCAGACATAAATTAGCAGTGGAGCGCACATGCACATCTACAGTATCCCAACTTTTTTCGCAGAGGGAGCCGTCGTTGCACCTTCCGTTTATGAGTCATAAACCCCGAAACAGAGCTGTTAACTTTCAGGAAAACATTTTTAAATTTAGGAAAACACAAAGAGGGGCTATTTGTTTACCTGGAATACGGTAACGACAACTAAACAGCGAGTAGAAAGTGAAAATGATCTGGGAGTTGGCGAAAGTTCCAATGACAAATAAAACAGGGCGGACCACGTTGCAACGAACGGGAAATAATCGATAAGACCGCACGGGAGAGACGACGCAGTCAGGCTTTAATCAAAAAGAGCAAAGTACGAAATGAGCGGGCTGGATAGGGTGGAAACGCAGGCGAGTAATCCGGATCCCGCGTGCTTATCCGCGTGCAATATGAGCATGATCCGGAGTTAATTAAGTCGAAAGCGTGACTACTCGCGCGAGAAAATACGGCTAGAAGAGGTAATTATGGCTTTGGGGACCATTTTGGGGCGCGGCGGGTCCCGCCACGAAAACGGGTTTTCGCGTTGAAAACACAATGAGTTTCGGAAAAGTATAAGAAAATCGATTTGGAATCGCGAAAACAGTCGAAATCAAACTTCGTGTCGAGACCCGCAGTCGTTGGGCCGCATGACAACGAAAATGGCAACCATGATATCCTTTCAAAGCAAAATATCATGAGTTCGTGATAAACAAGAGCCGAACCTCATAATTATCTGGATAATCAAAGAGTACGCCCGCCGTATACATTCATGCAAAACAGCTAACAACACATGATTCCCGAGGAAGAAGGGAAACGACGAAAGCGACGACTAATGATGATCTGTTCGGACGTGGAACGGTGCTCTGTGTCTGCGTCTCTTACGGTTACGAAACCCATCTGATAGGCCATCCGACCGCGTCTCGCTGACCCGTTTTGCGAGCCGATGATGGTATCTATCGATTCGGGTGGGAAAAGGGGGAAAAGACCGGGTAGAGAGATAAGATAAGAACTGGTAGAGCAACCGAGTAACAATTGGGAACAGTGTAACACAAAGACAATGTTTATTTGGCTCTTTCGGCCTAATTGGGAAAGTTTGAAAGGGAATCGACAAGGTGAACTGAAGCTCGAAATGATCAATACGGATCAAGTCTCGACGTAATTTCATTTCGTCTAAACACTCTTCTTTCAGGTCCTGTTCGTTCACTTGAACTTGCGAGTTGACCCATGGTCAGAGAGTCGATGTACGCTTGGGCGTAATACGCAGTATTAGTTGCTTCAGTGCCAGAGTTTGAAGTTGCTTGTTGAGTCCGAACAATGCTAGACAACGGCCAATGACTCGTAGATCCCAGAAGATAACTGGGGAAGTGTGCTTCTTCAGTGTCACCATAGAGGCGGCCGTTCCCAGGATTGGGGATGAACTCTGTGAGCCTCGCCATGTCTCCTTCGAATTGGTCGTCGATTTCATAATGGGTAAGCTCGGGCGTTGGGCTTCGGGCTCCCTCTTCAGGTTCTTCTCCGGTGGCCAGAACATTCTGATCAATTGGGAACATCTTGGGGGCACGGAACTTCATTGCTTCGGTTATAGGCTCGAGCTGCACTGTCGGAGGGTAGTGGTCTTCTGGTCTCTTTTCGATCAAGGTAAGAGGTTCGCGAGGAAAAGCTGCAATGAGTCGAGCATTCACCTCCGCCAGTTTGATAGTGCAGTAGGAGTAGGTGTTCCGAAGCACTTCAAACGACTTCATCAAACTCGGCATAGCAAGTGGATAGTTTCTGTGTGTCTTAGCGTCTTGAATGTGCCTGACCACGTTCTCACAGTCCCTTTCGCAGATTGTCATGAGTTTCCTGGTTTCCTGCATCTTACTGGCAAACTTCTTCTCATCAGCCTTCACACTTTCATGCAGTTTCTTCACATCTCGCATGTTTCCAAGGAACTCCAAGTCCAGTTTTAGCTCCGATAACTCCATAGTTTCATGACGACGCTTGCAATGATTCCTTATAACACAGGCCGGGCACAGGATCAGAGAGTCTACGCCTCCTGGAACTTGGTCAATCTCATCTGCAACAATGATGAGTCCGTGCTTGTTCTGGGTACACGTGACGCAGATGTGTTGACTGAAAGGAGTTGTTTAGATGTCGTCAAAGCAAAGAAACGTACTCTTGAGCTTTTCCCAACGCTTCACACTCAACGCATCGGAATGAACAGCCACCGCTCTCTGTTTTGTGTTGCTCGAGGATTTCTGAAAACAGAGAAACAACCTGAATAGACAGAACAGAATGACATACGGACTAGTGCAAAGTTGGTGGGGTAGTTATCACTGTGTTTTTCCGATTTCTGAAAAGATAACCGTCAATTGCCACAGGAAAAAGTGCGCTCCATTGATAACACTCACATTACATAGTGGGCATCGAATGTAGCCTTCTTCCACGTCTATCTGCTTGATACATACAATACAATGAGTGTGTCCACAGTGTAAAACCTTTGGGATATTTGTGTCAAGGTCTGGAACGGAATGTTTGTCAGAGAAACCGGGAAGGTTACTCACTGTAAGAGCCATGACAGATTACACAGGTTAAATGGTTATTCATTGCTCTGGTTTACCCTGAAAAAAGGAGGAAATGGGGAGTTACTTATGGAGAAAGTTAGAGGAAAGGATTGGTATTCCTTTGGCGAAGGAGCGGTGTAAAAATCGAAGACGACGAGGAGACACGCCGCATGTGTTCTCTCGCGAACAGACATCAGCTGGCCGTACACTCTTCGGCCATTGTCGTCCTAAGCGGGTGTTCAAACTGGGATTGCGAAACAGGAAAACGTATCGATTCATTGGGCAAAACAGAAAGATGATAGATAACAGAACAAATTACAATAAGGAATGTTTTATTCAAGAAGGTATCAATTGGATTTTGTTCGTATGTGGCCCTAAAGAGGGCCGTTGGGTTCGGTGGGTTGATCAGTCATTCATTCGAAACGTCTCAATTTCAAAAGAAATTTAAGCACGCTCTCCACGAATACGTCTGGCCAGCTGGATGTCCTTTGGCATGATGGTGACACG